>CACVCL010032369.1:0-17518 GCA_902729485.2 Mus minutoides | reverse complement strand
TCTTGTTCATCTTTGCACCCCACAACCTAATAGAGGGAAGCCAAATGCATCACATCCCCACCATAGAACTCCAGTCTTTGCTGATCTCCTGTGTCAGGGGCATAGACAGCAATGGCATGCACACAGTAGCTCATTTCTCTTTGAAATAGGTCCAGAAAGGCTCTGAGTGAAGCACAGTCAACCTTAGCAAACTAGAGGATTTAGCAACTGAACTGCCTTCCTGTGGACTTACCTGTTTCTACTTCATTTTATACTCAATCAATACACACTAAGACAAGGGCAGTACAGTGGGAATCATAAAAACTCATCAAGGGATAATGTCAGGAGAAACCATCTTGAAAGTGTATTAAACTGAATGGTGGCAGCACACTCCTTTAGTCCCAGCACTTGAGAAGTTCAAGGCCAGCCTGGTCTACACAGTGAGTTTCACATAGCCAGAGCTGTTACACAGGAAAATACTGTCTCAGAAACTGCCCCTCCCCACCCCCCAAAAGGAAACTGTATTGTGTTGTTTTTTCCCAAAAACAGGTTCAGAGAGATAAACAAAGACATCAAGGGGAAACATTTTTAGACAGCTATAGAGACTTGAAAAATATCATATACTAAAGAATGGAAACCAATCAAGGAATATTTGCATGGAGCTTTTAGAAAATAAATATTAACAAGGCATATATTTTAAGCCTGTCAAAAGAGCTCAGAAGAGCAAAGGACCCCCCCCCAGTACTCCCCCCCACACCCTACTCAGCAGGATACAAACAAAGAGAATGCATATTTGAAGAATGATGAATGTACACAGCAAATATCTGCCTTAGATTTAGAATACTTTTTATTCAAGGTGGAGGGGCCATGAAAAATTCTAAGACTTTAATTATTTATTAGCAGATATAGCCCACACTCTGACTGAAGAATATGGTCTTTCTAGCATCCCTATCAAAACGCTGAGGGAGCTGACTGCATGTTGCAACCTTGGTGGTTTTGTTTGAGGCACAGGAACAGCAACACATGCAGATCTATCGCGAGATAAATAAGGAAGTTCAAAGTCATTAATGAAGTCTTGCCACCTCTGTTGGAGTAGCAAATACACAAGGTGCACCCTATTAAAGGCATACTACATTCAGCTATCAAGAGTAGGTTCGATTTTCAGAAGTAGCCATTTCCAAGACCTTGGTTCTAACCACAGCTCTGTCTAAGATGATGTGTAGCCTTCAACTCACTGACCTTGGCTCTTTAGTGAGACAGGCCTATCTCCCAGGACTGCTGTAAGGGTTAGCTTAACTCATGTCTGACATATGGAAAGTACTCAATTTGAGAACTGTTATTTAAGACGGGCCAGGAAAAAAAAGATTCTGTACTTTCATTAGAGTCTCAGGGGCAAGGAAAATTTGCAGAGAGATCAATGCTGCTCTGTTTTCAGAGGCAATGACAACCCTCCCCCCACCATCACCACCTCCTTCCCCCACAGCAATCCTTGAGGTTACAGGATAGAGAAGTTTGCCAACCTCTGAGCAGAAATCTGATGTACAAGTGGCAACACAAGGTCACCAAGATCATGTGTTATATCAGGAAAAGAGCAAAGATCTCCCAACACCGAACACAGCGCTCTTCAGGGGATGGTGAGCCTGCTGAGCTACAAACATCCAATTGTTAACGGGACCCCCCCCCCAATATCAAAAGAAACATTCTTTATAAATCCAAGCACAAAGGCTCTATTATAAAGAGAGAGAAAACAAGCAACGGAATTGGAGGAAACTAGATTCTCTATTTCTCTCTTTATGCCATGGCAGAAACAAGAGATTCTGCTTCAGACAAGCCTCCCACACCCCGCACCAGTGTAACCTTTGGCAACTCAATTAGCCTTTGGATTTCTTTTTATTAGCCAAATGTATTGTTTTTGCTTCTAATAATGCATGGAGTGTGGTTAAATAATAACAATGTATAGATCAGACTCAGGAACCTAGAAAACTAGGTACCATTGATTGCTGAGTTAAGTATTCTTATTCCTGGTATGTGAAATGAATAGCAGGTGAATAGATCCCTGGCAAACTCATGAATACAATCACAGATCTATTCCCAAATGTGCTACAAACCACAATCTTCTCGGGAGCTCTGTAAAATCGGCTGAGCCACATGAAGTCTGCCAGCAACAGCCAGGCTGTGCTCGTTTTATTGTCTTTAATCCCTCTTTAACTCCAGTGTGCACTGAGGTTCAAAAGACACTGAACTCTGCTGGTCCCCACACAGTGATGATGTTGGACCTTTTCGTGGCACCTAATGTAAATCATGGCTTTCCTCAAGAGCATCTAGCCTGGCTCAAAGACACTAAGCCCAAATGCCAACTGAAACTTGAATCAAACAAAATTAAATTTAGTGTCTAGGTGCTGGTTTCGAAGGCTCAAAGGTCACATGAGCAATTATTCTACTTGATGGAACCATGCTCGTAAACAGCGTTTTCATTACAGGAAGTTGAACTGAACAGGGCTGCCTGTATGCCAAAATTCACCATTATACACTGTTGGCTTAGAGGTGATTCCCCTAGACTCCGCCTAGCAACCGCTTATGTCATCACCTGTTGCTATTGCCTGCAGCCACAAGGTGTGAGCCAGGACTGCTTTGTGCCTCCCACCACCTCCCTCCCTTCTCTACTCTGAGGACTCTACTCTGGTCTGTCTGCCTCTACTCTTCCTCCATGTCCTCACTCGACTCCCTTCCCCAAAATAAGCCTCCTTTATACCAGATCTGATTTCTCAGGGGACACCTTGGCATAGGCCCACAAGGCACCCTTACCTGCCAGTGCACAGCATTATATAACACACACTACCTTGAATTCCTTAAATACCGGTATATAAAGTCTTGCCTCAGCAGCCAAACGCACACAGTTCATTATATAAGCAAGCAGCCACATAGAGATACGGGCAGCAGAAATCCAGAGAGACAGAGAAACACAATTATTTAACAATATTAATTACAATTTAAATTTAAATTTAAAGCGTGCTTAATTTATTTACTGAAAACCTGCAAATATGTTTGGAATAAATTTGGTATTTGAATCGGCTTTTTCTTTTTTTGTTGTTTTTTTGTTTTTTGTTTGTTTGTTTGTTTAGACAGAGTTTCTCTGTATAGCCCTGGCTGTCCTGGAACTCATTCTGTAGACCAGGCTGGCCTCGAACTTAGAAATCCACCTGCCTCTGCCTCTACCTCCTGAGTGCTGGGATCAAAGACGTGCACCACCATGTCCAGCCAAATCAGCTTTTTCAAATCCACATTTTATGGCCTAAATACAAACACAGTACTTTCAACAAAAATTCCACACCATATCTAGAGGTGAGTCCGGAGTAAATCACCCAGCAGGCTTCAAAGACAGTCACTTCACAGAAGTCTGGGATATATATAACTTATGGCAGAGTGCTTGCCCAGAACTCACAAGGCATCGGGAATCAGTAAGCTTGTTGGCTTTTATCTTGTTTTGTGGCTGGGTCTCACTAGGTAACCCTGTCTTTGAACTTTCTCTATAGA
Organism: Mus minutoides; assembly: GCA_902729485.2. NCBI lineage: Eukaryota > Metazoa > Chordata > Mammalia > Rodentia > Muridae > Mus > Mus minutoides. The sequence continues at coordinate 14,005 of CACVCL010032369.1, read as the reverse complement.
CCACCAATCTCTCAGAGATCTTCCCACCTCTGCCTCTTTAGAGCTAGGATTAGAGGCACAAGCCATATCGCCCACCTTTTTTCTTCCTTTGCTGGGTTTTCTTTTACCCACATTAATGGTTTCCATAATGATTAAATATAGAAATGATAGTATTTAGTTATCGTGGGCTGAGTAAAATATATTTAAATTTTTTAACTTTTTAAATATTTTTAAGTAGGTCCCAGCACTCAAGAGGCAGAGGAAGTTGGATCTCTCTAAGTTCAAGGCCAACTTGGTCTACAAAAAGAGTTCCAAGATGGCCAAGGGCTACACAGAGAAACCCTGTCTCAAAAAAATAAAGAAAAAAAAAAGTATCTTTTCTAGATGCCAGGAAATTTTAGGTTACTTATTCACATATTTCTATTGCTAGACTCTGTTCTAAATGATTGATTTTTTGAAGGAAATGATTAGATTTAGTAAAACAGCACAAAATATATTGATCACTCTCAAATTTATTACATTGTAGTGTTAACTGAGTTTACAGCAAATTAAAGGTTGCTTTATATAAAATAAGGTAGTAAGACAGTTCTTTTACCTTCCATTTTACTGTGTCCTCAATAGAACATTATATCACAAGATAGTTGCTTAAAAAAAAAAATGGGGCTGGCGAGATGGCTCAGTGGTTAAGATCACCAAAGGTCCTGAGTTCAAATCCCAGCAACCACATGGTGGCTCACAACCATCTATAACGAAATCTGATACCCTCTTCTAGAGTGTCTTAAGACAGCTACAGTGTACTTACATTTACTAAATAATAAATAAATAAAGCCAAAATTTCAAAACTAAGTAAGTGTATTAATGATCTTTAATCCAATTTAGCACGCTGCATATATAGATCATGCTATCCACCCCCTCCCCCAACCGGTTCCTTGCTGGTTTCCTCTGTTAATGACAGACACTTCCCACCCTTGGGGACAACGATACCATGAGTACAGAAGTGAGCCCACTGAATAGAGAACAGAGCTTTTACAGTCTTACTGGCTGGGGCAGGGCGAGGGAGAAAAGAGGTGTAGTTTTGCAGTGGGGTCTCTGGAAGGAAGGATGGCCTGAACTCTTGATCCTCCAAACTTTCCCAGTGCTGGCTCTGCAGGTACTCAGCACACCCAGCTGGGTGCTATTATTTACTGGGATCTTAGAATTGGCCTAGATTGAATGAAAAGCCATTATTAAAGGCCAAGCATGCCTATGGCTATCATGGGACAACCTTTTAACAAAAGATCTTTCCCATCAATGGATGAAATATGATTTATTGGAGTAATAAGAACTATGGACAAAGAGTATGATAGAATATGTGTAGGACTACATCTTATTGATGTCCACTGTTTTATAATGAATACAGGATAATAAAAATGAACAGTAGAACTATAATACTTTTTCTCTTTAAAACCTTTTTTATTTTTTGAGATAGTAATATAATTATACCACTTCCCCTTCCCTCTCCTTCTTGCGAGCCCTCCTGTATACCCTCTCCCCCTGCTCTCTTTCAGATTCATGACCGCTTTTTCATTATTGGTGGGGGCGGGGTTCTAAATTTTTGCCCCCAAGAATATCAACCTCCTACTCCCCACAACCTGTGACTGATGCTTTTCATGACAAGATGGCTAGGCAGACAGATAAGAGTGAAGGCCTTGATCTGGGGATAGCATCTTGGATCACTCAATTGGTCCTAGCCTAGCTGTGTTGTAGCCTCAGAGGTAGAGCATCTTTCCAGGCTATGTATGGCCAGAGAACCAGAGATCTGGAGACCCTGGATGATTTCAGCATCAACAGAAAGGACCCATGACTGTAAGAGGTGAGAACAAAGCCTCCTTCTGACTATGCCCAGGATTCATGGAAAGAGAACTTGACTACAATAGTCCGATGCTCAGGAGATCGTTTTCAGGGAGATCAGATGGAAAACCTCTAGGATGTCCTTGTCCCAAAGGCACTTCTGCACTCAGATGTGTCACTGTGTGTATGCCCCCTTAGCTCTGGAACTCGGAGGCCATCCATTGTCCAGTAAAGCAAACTGTAGCATAAGAGACAGCCACAGAGCTGTCAGGCAGGCTCCTGGACAGACACCTTCTAGTTTTCTGGTGATCTATTTGGTTAGCTCCATCCCTTCCTTAAAAGGCATTACTTCTACTTCTTTGCACATTTGCTGTGTCTCCGCTGCCTGGCTCCTTTTGCCTTTTGAGTAGCTAGCTCCAACCCAGCACTTCTGAGAGCACTTCCTCTTCTGCTTCCATGTTCCCTGTTTTCTGGCCCTTCAGCTGCTGAATTTTCCCTCACCATCCAGCCCAATCCTCATTTCTCTTCCTTCCAAACAAAAAGACAGTTGGCCTCTTGGGCCCAGGATCCTGTGTTCAGTAAAAGCTCTGAGACAGCCTTTCTAGGGCTTTCCTGTGGGCAAGTTTCTTGTCACATCTGGACTTAAAAGAAAGGTATTTGGAGGCAGCAAACTTTATAGACTCTGCAAATAAGGTCCTGGCTTCTCCAGGCATCAGAGCACACCACTGAGGTAGTGCACTGCCCTTTGGGGCCATTGCCCTTGGCCCTCTCTCTAATCCACTCAACAGCAGCAACAGCCACTCTGGGTCCTACAAGTTCCTATGATTCAAGGGTCCTTAGAAATAAAGAGCTTGAAGATAATAAAGAGCTCCTGGAAACCAACCCCAGAAGGCTACATTCTAGGGAAGTGGAAGAGTTAAGGGAATTTAGTCAACACATCCCTAAATCTTAGTGGGAGATAAAGCCATCCAGTGCTTTTTTAATACCCTTCTTGTCGCCAACGATCTGCCTGGGGAGTTTAACAGCTCTTCCTCAACTGCTTAAACTTTCTTGGGCTTCCTTGTGGAATGGGTCCAGAGAGTCCCGGGCAAGCTTCTTGTCACATCTGGACTTCTAAGAAAGGTATCTGGAGGCAGCAACACTGCAGATTTACTGTAAATAAGATTCTGACTTCTCCAGGCATCAGAACACATCTCAACCATCACACCCACCCAAGAGCTATTTCCAGCTTGTGGTGTGAGGATTTTCACTCGTTTCCAGGAACTACTGGTAAGTACACAGACTGAGATATGCTACTGCAGAAAAAAAAAAAAAAAAAAAAACGATGAGCAGAAGAAGGAAAAACATCCATCTTTATCAACTGTGCTTATGTGTATATACATATATGTACATATACACAATCATAATACTAACCTTTCATTTACTCTGCAATAGAACATCTAAACTACTTAAGCTTCCAAAAGTGTGTGTCGTTTCATTATCTTACTTTTTCTTGTTTTTGAAACCATGTTCTCTGCTACACAGGGGGAGCACATTAAGGGCATACTGTTGCCAGTGAGGCCTGCCTTTCTGTTAAGCAAACTCTCTCTCCCTTTTGGCTCTCTGCGCACAGGGCACAGCAGAGACAGCTTGCAGAACACACCTTCCATGGGGCTCTAACAGGGTCAATAGTATAGCTTTTAACACCCCCCCTCCCCCCAACTCACCTGCTCACCTTCCCAGAAAGCTACTAACTCAGAAGGCAACCAGGAGTTAAAGTTTAGCTGCTTTTTGTTTCTCCCAGGAAGAGATAAAGGAGGCAGAAGGTGGGAGACAGAGGGGAGGGAAGAAGAAGAAGAAAACAAACACCTCCCTAATCACATATTAGCCAGACATCCCCTCTCCCCTCTCCCCTCACCCCCCAAGCCTGAGCTGAGCATTTTGCTCTCTTCCAGGCCATCAATCTCACACACCTAGCTCCTTTAAACACGTGATCTTATGTCTTAGTCCATGGTTCCTAATTAGGGAACCTGTCAATCATCACACCAGGTCAGCAGCTTCCCCAGTCCACTCCCGACCCTTCCAGCCACGGTTTCCCTCTAACTCTGCACCACGCAGAGCCTAAACTGGTTTACACTCGGACAGTGAAGCTGAAGAACCAATCGTTGCATGAGATTAACCAGTCACTGCGGTCCTCCTGGCTGGAAGCCACCTCCTCCTGTGGCCTCAGACAAAGAGAGGCCAGGAAGCCTCCTCCACTGCGGGGAGGGAGGTTCAGTCTTCCCCTACCCAGCCCTTCTTTGAGGGGGACGAATATGCCAATAGACTTTACGGGAACCATCTGGGCATCACACTTGTCCCATTATAAAACATTTTATTTTCCCTTAAGAAGAAAGGTGGAGCGCAATCACAAGATTCCTTGCTAAACCACATTTATTTGTTTATAAATAAGATTTTACTCCTTCAACACTCTGTGGAGTGGATGGTCTGTGCTAGAGAAAAAAAAAAAAAAAAAAGTGGCAGCAGCCCTGATTAGCCTTCCAGTGGGGATTCCTGGAAACAAGATTTGTGTGAAAGGGAACAGGGCAAGCTTTGCTCTGAAATGCTAATAAAGGCTGGAGATCGCAGGAGTCTTGCCTTTTGCACAGCCTCTCCAAGTTACATCTTATAACCCTGAAACTTGAGTAAACAATGCAGAAGTCCCTCAGACTCTCTCCTGTGACTAGGGAAAGGGGCAAGGGGTCTGAAGTCTCTAGTGACCAAAGCAACAACTGTAGCCACTTTGGAATGAAACGAGGGAAGGAAGCCATACAATTAGGTCAGGGTGGCTTTGGGTATTGTCTTGACATGGAATGCCACACAGGCACACAAATTAATCTCTCCAAATGCTGAAGATCAATGCCAGGGGACCCACTGGTCAGAGTCCTCTGGGGTTTGGGTAGCAGGGTTGGGGGTTGGGAACCTCTTTTCTCCATATGTGATCCTTTCTCTCCTGCTCCAATTCTACTGCCAACTTACCCCATAAAGCTCATGTTTGTCAGTATGGTGGGGTCACATTCCTCCCCAAACCAAGCTTCGAGTCTGTGAACCACAGTGGAGATGGTGGAGCTTCTCTATACCTCTGTATTGCTACCGGAGTGCTAATGCACCCTATTTATTTATTCCAACAGCTCACTGCGAGGACACTGGAGACCCTTGGCTCTGTCATCTCAAAAGTACAGAATCCTATGTCTCAGTCTCCTTGTCCCTGAGCTTTGCAGGTGTCAGGACCACATTAACTAGGTACTAATGAAACACATGGACATGCACAAAGCTTTAGATCCCAGCAAGCATATGATAAGCATGGGACACAAACTTCACAACTGTGAGAGATCTGAGCTCAAGATACACACCCAGCATATTTTGGAACAATACTTTTTAAATTCCTTAAGCAAAACAAAGGGCCACAAGTTCAAAGTGAGCAGCTCCAATAGAACACAGGGGAAGGCCCAGCTTGTTAGCAGTTCCCTGAGCCCAAGGTTGCCCTGGAATGCCTTGTTCACAGCTTACAAGACAGCAGGAGAATGTTCATGATAGGTGTGGTTATGGAAGGGACACAGCGGCTGAGTGGCCAGCCACATTCTGGAAGTGGAATAAAGGTCACACTGTGCAGGTACATGATTCTGTCCAATTTCTAAAGATCATCTTGAAGGATAGATTGAGTGGTCGAATCAGAGGCTGCTGGTGAGATTTTGGGGAGTGGAGAGAACAGTGAAACCAGTGGGAAGGAAAAAGTGAGGCAGCAGGAGGCCTAGCTGTGGAGAGCTGGCTGGGAGTGACATGCACCTGCAACTATGGGAGCGCCTGTGTGCACCACTGCACTGCCGATATCAACAAGCATGCCTTCCTCAATAGAGGAATTTAATAATAACTTAGTTTACCCAAAAAATAAACTTTTTTGTTTTTTTGTTTTGTTCTGTTTTTTGTTTTTCAGTGACAGGGTTTCTCTTTGTAGCCCTGTCCTGGAACTCACTCTGTAGACCAGGCTGGCCTTGAACTCAGAAATCCACTTGCCTCTGCTTTCCAAGGGCTGGGATTAAAGGCGTGTGCTACCACACCCAGCTAGCTGTAGTATTTATAATATAAGAAGAGTTTATAGGCTGGGCGTGGTGGCGCACGCCTTTAATCCCAGGACTTGGGAGGCAGAGGCAGGCGGATTTCTGAGTTCGAGGCCAGCCTGGTCTACAGAGTGAGTTCCAGCCAGAGCTATAAAGAGAAAGCCTGTCTCGAGGAAAAAAAAAAAGAAGAAGAAGAAGAAAAAGAATTCATAGGCCCTTCAGGCACTGTCAACCGAGTACTGATGTGGAATCCCATAGAAGTCAATAATAACCCTACCTCGAACTTTCAGCTTATGCAGATTTGTAAAGTCTTCTATTTCAGTTAGTTTGTGTTTTGCCTCTTCAGATTTAAAAAAAAAAATTTAAAAACTGACTCAGCTACAAGTTCTGAGAAGACATAGCAGCATTAGGAGAAAACTACCCAAGACCTGCTGTTAGCAAAGGCTCAAGGAGCAGCCCAACAGTTACCTAGCAACAGCCTGGCTCACCAATAAAAGGGACTCTCCACCTTCTCTACCTACTCTGTTTTCTCCCTCATCCACAGGTGTCTCCTGCAAGTCCCTTCCTTCCTCCCTCCCTCCCTCCCTCCCTTCCTTCCTCTCTTGCTCTCTCTTCTCTCTTTCTGTCCTTCTCTGTCCCCCCCCTCTCTGCCTTATAAAACAACATTGGTGCCCAGTGACTCAGATCAGCTTTCCTCGCTTTCACTGGTACTGGGATCCTAGGACGCTATCTGCCTACCTGTGACCAGATGTCTCCCCCTCACTGACATATGCACTTCTCCACACACTAGCTGATCAACTGGTGGGTTTGTGCTCCCGCTGGGCACCAAGTATTTTCCATCCTTATCTCTTCAACTTATATTTAACACTTATCTTTCTACCTCATTTAAATCGACATGGTCTTGCTTGGCAATTATACTTATATATATATATTATAATTTATATAGGTAATATATAAGATATATATATATATATATATATATATATATATATATATATATATTACAGAAAATATTCAAAGATAAATGGGGCTACTTATACCCATGCCCCATTCAGGAAGGCTGACACGCCAGTGCAGGTTACCAACAGATTTCTGTGCCGTGGGAACTGGGAACACTGGGATTTCAGAGTGCTGTGTGCCTCTACCTAGTATTCCGGGGAAGGGAGAGTGCCCTAGTACTCAACTAAAACAAAGAAACAAACCCCACATATTCCCCTCTCCGAGTCTTTCCAGATAGATGAACAGAAAGGAACACCCTCAGCCTGTGCACTTTTCACCGCAACTCCTGTGGGAAATGTTTTGTACTGGTGAGTTTTGAGAAAAGACCTGTTAGGCTCACCTCTGGAAATTCTTGAGAAACTTGGCCATATAAATAACTCTTTCACTGAGCAGTGGTAGCACACGCCTTTAATCCCAGAACTTGGGAGGCAGAGGCAGGCGGATTTCTGAGTTCGAGGCCAGCCTGGTCTACAGAGTGAGTTCCAGGACAGCCTGGGCTACACAGAGAAACCCTGTCTCCAAAACACACACACACAAAAAAGTTCACAGTGGAAGCAATGTGTTAACATGACGGTAACTTATGACATCACTCCAAGAACTTGAGGGAAAAGGACCTACCAAATAAGTTACCACACTGGGACTTTAGCAAACAGGTTAGGCGTCATAGCAGAAAGACTTTTTTTTCCCTTCATTTTTCAAAGCTAAAAAGAAAAGCTAGCTTTAGTGGTGACCAAAGCACTAAAAATCCCAGCACTCAGGAGGCAGAGGCAGGAGGGTTCTCTCTGGGTTCAAAGCCAGCCTGGTCTACAGAACTACTTCCAGAATAGAGTCGGAGTTACACAGTAAGACTGTGCCTCAGAAGAAAGGAAGGGAGGAAAAGAGAAAGGAAAGCACCTGGATACTTTGAAAAGAAAGACGATTTCTCTTCAAATGTCTCAGCTCCTACATAAACCTACTTGCACCAAGTAACCAAATGGGCAATAGGCTTCCGAGTAGGAAGCCTCCAACTCCAGAGATCAGAGTCACTAACGCAGACCCCAGAGGTAGCAGCATGCGACTAGAGAGACATTTACTGTGCAAACCTTGACTGATCCTTCCACACTAAGCCCCACACAGAAGCCACAGCCTTGCAGGGGAAGGGTGAGAAGAAAAACAGCATAAATCCATTCAATGGGAGGAAAGTCCTAAACAGAGGTAATAAAATCTTATAGTTTAAGACTTCCAGAGTCTAGTCCTGCATATAACAACAGATAAGCTGAAGTTCACGTTTCACTAATCTAAGGGACTGCCGTGCTATAAAAATCTCCTTTCAGGAAGAGGAAACCAGAAAAAGAAAGTGGGGATCAGGGCAGAGGGATCTAGCAGCTGAGAGGCTCAGAAGTACTTACAAGAAGGGAAACAGGACTCCTCATAATGTTCTTGTGACCCTGTGCTGGTCTTGACTGCACAGTACCATCGTACCCAAAGACATCAGGAAATTCAAAAAGCCTTTGGACAACTAAAGCCTGTGTCTCTGTCTCCCTCCACCCCCCACCCCACCACGTGTGTGTGTGTGTGTGTGTGTGTGTGTGTGTGTGTGTGTGTATGCATGCTTTTTTATAAATGTTTAAAAGCATTTAACAATTCTGTGCTGAGGGACTGTCCACAGGCCAAAAGTGTGAGATGCACACATTCAGACGCCTGCATTTAATCAGTTATCAAGGCAAGCCTACAAATTTTGTCAAAGCGCACTCTCCAAGGATGGTGATCATCATCTCCTCCTCCTCCTCCATCATCATCATCTTCCCTTCATCACTCAGTAGTCAGTACAGAATCTCAGTCAGTATATCATTTCATCTGGAGACCCTTCATCTGCCTCAGGGAAAGACCTCTCTTATAGCCAGTTGCCAAGGAAGAAAAAGAAAGAAGGAAGGAAAGAGAGAAAGAGATAGAGAAAAAAGAAAGGAAAGAAAGAAAGAGAGAAAGAAAGAAAGAAAGAAAGAAAGAAAGAAAGAAAGAAAGAAAGAAAGGAAGAAAGAAATGAAAAGAAAAAGCTGGGTGTGGTGGCACACACCTTTGATCCCAGCATTTGGAAGGCAGAGGCAGGCAGATTTCTGAGTTCAAGGCCAGCCTGGTCTACAGAGTGAGTTCCAGGACAGCCAGGGCTATGCAGAGAAACTCTGTCTCGAAAAACCAAAAAAGAAAAGAAAAGAAAAGAAAAGAAAAGAAAAGAAAAGAAAAGAAAAGAAAAGAAAAGAAAAGAAAAGAAAGGAAAGGAAAGGGGAAATGAAAACTGAAGATAATACATTCAGGACTCCCAGCATAGGTGCAAGTGGATCTGTATAAAAACTCTGCATCTTGGGATTCAGTGAGACTTCTGGGCAGATGCTCCCTAAGTACACAGGAACCTCAGTGACAGTAGATCTTCACTCAAGTGGCTATGTCAGAAGAGAAAAAAGTGACTGTGAAAGGTGTGTGATGCCTCCAGACGGCCAGGAAAGGTCATGATGGTGAAGACTGAAATCCTGCTTCCAGCCTTGAAGGGCACAAAGAACCAGAAGCATTTTTTGTTTTGTTTTGTTTTTTTGTTTTTTCTAGACAGGGTTTCTCTGTGTATCCCTGGCTGTCCTGGAACTCACTTTGTAGACCAGACTGGCCTCGAACTCAGAAATCCACCTGCCTCTGCCTCCCGAGTGCTGGGATTAAAGGCATGCGCCACCACGCCCTGCTCAGAAGCATTTTCAGATCAATGGCATCACGCCCCCATTTATACCCTTATACACAGGAGCAGCAGGACACACTAACTCACACACGTGCTTGCTCAACTCTCTAGAGTTCATCAAATTTTAATTCCATCATAGCAGACTAAGAAGATGTCTGGGAAATTCTGCTGATACCTTACGGGGCCATTATCTCCTCGGAACCAGAATTTACCTAAGCAGGTAAAACTCCTTCCTTCTGTGCTGGCTCAACACTTCCCATCAGGAGGAGGGAAAGCAGAGATCTCTTGCTCCCTGGAGGCTACTCTGGAATGGTTTGACTCTCACAGGCACCACCTTCACCACTCTTAAGGAAAGCAGTCTAAAGAAGAAAGTTTTAATGATGGAATTTAGTCCAGTAGAATACAAGTGAGAAAAACCACGATGGGGTAAGTACCCTCAAATCAGTGTCTACTCAACCCAAATATAACGCTGGCCCTGGGGGTAGGCAGGTAAGGTCTAGACAGCTTCACATCTCATATTCCTGTAGATATTTATCAAATTTCTCCCTTCTAAATCTTCAGTTTGTTTGAGCCCTCCTACAACATATAAACGTATTCTTCCATGACAGTAAGAAGGGACATTTTTTTCAGCTGCATGTTGCCCCCTGCCTTTTTATTTTACTCTGTTCTCTCTAGTTCGCCAACCAAGCGATCTTCCAGAATACAATGTGCACACAGTTCCTAGCCTGTCACTCTGAAACTCATTGGCTGGCTGCCTTCTGCTTTTTTCCAAACCACTGAGAACTGCGCCCCCCCCCCCCCCCCCCGGGTGATCTCAGTGTCTAGCCCAGAGCCTGGCCCAAAGCAGGCTGAGTCAGCACTGAGTAAAAGCACAGCAGGCCACACCCTGAGCATGAATGAACTTCCTCTGCTTAGAAAACACTTAGTCAGGTGCTCCCTGTGAAGGCACAGCTCACTGCTGCTGCTCTTCCCATGGGTTCAACTCTCCACCCCCTGCTGACAAGCACAGAGTAAAATCAAGGCCAGAGTTAGAGTTGAGATTTTGAGTGTCCCCAAAGCTCCATGTGTTAAAATAAAGGTTTACTTGCCAAACCATGGGACCGTGGAGATGATGGAACCCCACCAGGAGGTGGGCTTAATAGGAGGAAATTGGGTGACCAGAAGCATGCACTTGAAGGTAATATTCAGATCCTGAGCCCTGTTGGCTGATTTTGCTTCCTGGCCACCATAAGGTGAATAGTTTTTCCTCTGTCTCCTGCAGCAATGTTCTGCCTTACAACAGACCCCAAAACAAAGGCCAGGAGAGACAGACACCTCTGAAGCAATGAGCTTAATTAACTTTCCTTCTATTGACTTGATTTCCTCAGAAACTTTGTCTTGGCAACGAAAGGCTGACTAACACACCCAATATACCCCAAACCGTATCAGACATAGGAAAAGCACACGCTATTATCATCATCCTGGTCCACAGATCATTGTTTGTGTGCTTCCCACTCCAGTGACTGTCACCAGCACCATGGGCCATCTTTCATAGTGGCCCACGAAAGAAAGCTGAGGGTGGCCTCTGCTTCAGTTCTCACGGCTAAACAAATACCATCTGTAAGTAGCTCTTGACAGACCCACTTTCCATATCATTTGTGTCACTGCCTTGTCTAAGACATGAGCCGACTACCCAACATTGGCCTTTAGACTTATCATTCTCCTGGATCAGACCTCTGAGTGCTAGGATGCATGTCTCCATCCGTTCATAGGATTAATTCTCAACTGAAACAGTTGCTTCCTATTTACTTCCTTCCCGCTGTCTATTCTAACTGACTCTCAAGGACCAGAAAGTTCTCTAAGGGTGAACCCTTAGAGGAGGAGTGGTATGTTGTTGTACCCCAGGCCCACTGGATAACAATCCCTTCCAGCATGGCCCATGCAACTTGAAGGTGTTTGCTGTCAGTTGCTTTTATTCTAGGAGCTGGGCAAATGACCACTGCTGTTTTTGATGGAGACAGGTTCTGGCTGTGTAATGCAAACTCAAGGTCCTCCTGCCACAGTCTTTTCAGTGCAGGGACAGCAGGCATACGACGCTGCCCCAGCCTCTCAATTCATATCCTAACAAGCCCTCCAATGATAGCAGTGCACAATCAAGTAAGAGAGCCAAGACTCTGCTTACATCCCAGCCAGCTCAAAGTCTTCACTCATGTGTCACTGACCCTACAACCAAGTTGTAGTTCTGAGATGCCATTTACCAATCGCGGCAAGGATTCTAAGGAGAGCAGAACGAACGGAACGGATGCTGGGTCAGCCTCGGGTGGGCTATGGAAAAGGTACTGACATCAGAGCCTGAGATGAAAACTGGCTCGCTGGGTAAACTGATGATTCCAAGGAGGCAAAACAGGCAGGCAAAGGATACTTTCTTCCTTCCCTTTCAGGTTCCAAAACTGTATCCAGCCCTTACCCTACAATTCCATCCCCCTTTGCCAAGGCAGAAGATCCTCCAGTAATAAGCAGCCCAGGAAACCAAGTGGCAGCTCCTATCACGGTGGGTGTCTAGACTCTACATGTCATGCACTTGAAACTGGCCTACTAGGTCCCTCCATCAGTCATTTGCTGAAGCAGATCTCATCTAACTGCACGGCCACAGCCCTTTCTATCTACTAAACTCAGTTACAATCACACACACGTTTGCTTAGAAACCTATCACTAGCATGTGATAAATCTTAGCACCCTAGAGAGCTCCCCTATTTAAGCATGCTATGTGTACAAATATTATCCTCCAGCTACAGCACAGAACTCAACAGTATTGAGACTCTGGTGGTGCCTGTGTAATAGTTAAACTTCTCATGGTGCTTTCTAAGGTGCTTTACTTTCAGAGTAAGTGGTTCAAAGAAACTGACAACCAATCTGACTCCCAGCCTGACATCTCATGGCTCACCATCCCATTTAGTGGTCTACATTTATTAGGCAAGTCTATGATATTGCTAATTAAAACACCAGCCTGAGTGAGATACTGTGCAAGGCCAAGGCCAGGCTGGGCTATATAAACTATCAAACAAGAAAGCTCCAGGCTCCAGGCTCATTCTTCCAAATAATCACCAAGAGACTTTTGCCTTCTTACACCTCCCTAGTTACAAAGATCAGTGTGAAGGAAGTTTTTCTTTGATTCCTACCATTTTATGCAAGTTGAAAAGTCCACATTATACACGCTGGCAAGATTTAGCAATAATTTCAGAAACAAATAAGAATTTAAAATCTTTTGATAGTAAGGTTCCTCTTAACTGACATTCTCCTAATTGCACCTGCTTTGTTGCAGTGTGAAAAGTTATGAACACACAGGCAAGAAAACATTGTCAGTTTGCCTGTTCTCTGATAGGTAAGGACACACAGCACCTACAAGAACACATTCTTTGAGGACTTGTTCTATTTTACTTTGAAACCACAGTCAACCTTTGTAAACCACAAGATACACATCTAGGAGGACTTCTGAAACAACTCTCAAGAATGAGTCCTGTGGAGACACCTCAATTCCACCTTCCAAGAAAATATAATTTTTCCTCCAAGGCTTTTCTCCAACAGATTCCTGATGCACGTGATTGAGTGAGGCACGCTGTACCCTGCCCTTATCAGCAGCTCTCGGTCAAAAAGCAGGATGAGATAACAGTTAGGGCCAGAAGGATAATCAAGATCTGTCTCAAGCACGAAGTCACAGCATGTTCCCTTACCAAATTTCTTCCCCCACCACACACAGCTCACAAAAGCACCAAAGCCCCAACTCTAGGCTGGCTGGTGGACTTTTCAAATCCACACACTCTCTGTGGCTTATCTTAAGATATGCACAGCAGAAAGGGCCACCTGGCTGATTAAACCAGCCTCGGACCCAGTTCAAAGCCAGAACTGGACTATATGAGACCCTGACTCAATAAATAAGTAAATAAAACAGAAAACTCCAGGCTCGTACTTCCAAAGAATCAGGAGAGCCTTGCCCTTTGTACACCTGACCTTTACATAAGGTCATTACTGACTTCTCACCAGCTGTGAGCGTGCACACCTGTAGTCCCCAAAGGACTATCTCCACTTTGAAGCCACCAAAGGGTGTACAGGGAGACCCTAGCTCAAAAGAACAAGCAACGAGCTAACTACAGAAAGGCACTGACTCTTCTGTCCAGTCCCATAAACAAGACCAAATGTACTGATGGTCTACCCACTCTCACCTCCTGCCTTCTGTCTCTAACTCACACTGAGCTCAGAAGATACAGATGCTGATAAGTAACGCCATCACAGGCCAGGGTGCTAATGAAAAGCTGCTGAGCTGCAACCTAGCAACCACAGCTGCGAGGACAGCTTTCAGATCAAGGATGTGAACTGCAGCCCCACCTTACAAATGAAAGGTTTCAAAACACCTTTTATTTTAAAACAAAAACAAAAACAAAAA
>CACVCL010032368.1:0-17525 GCA_902729485.2 Mus minutoides | reverse complement strand
GAGAGCTTTATTTATTGTGGCCATTCAAAGGATCAAAGGGGAAGCCACCATCTTGAACATTGTCAATCATTATACAACATAAGAGAGAATTCTAGAAGGCTTTACATTAATAATTAAACATCCTGGCACAAGAGGTACTGATGCATATTCTCTTAGGACTTGTCAAAACCTCGATTTAGCCAACCGTGAGAATCAAGAGAGCAATCCTCCTAAGAAACTGGGAGGCAGAGACCTTGGGATATCTGTTGACTTCCAGATTTCCTATCAGTAGCAGATTGGAGGTATTAAAAAATAATTGCATATGGATTAGAACATGTACAGACTCCCCTTAAAACAATGCTGTAATAAGCACAAGGCCAATTGTATAAACAATGTATGAGTGATTTAAAGATACCAGATGCTGTGTGTAGGATGTATGAAAACTTTACACCATTTTGTAGGAGGAGGGTTGGCTCAGGTAGGTGGTTGATGTTGTCAAGACCAGCACTGCTTGATCCTGGAAACCTGCCTTGCTCAACAAGGGCATGAAGGAGGACAGACACACAGACACAGGAAATCTGTGGTCAGGTGGGCTATACTCATTCTGGTGGCAGCACTTGGAACTTGGAACAGCAACTTGGAAACTCAGAGCGTTTATTTTATACATGTGAAATCTGAATCAAGGAGGCTGGTTTATTGTGTGCAGCTGAGTAAGGAGGCAGGCTTATAGTACACCGCTGAACAAGAAAATGGATTTAGCTAATCGTGACAGGAGGGTTCTGTGGGGAAGCAATCTCTGGCTGTTGTCATCTGGGAGGAGGAAGCTGCGGTTGATAGCTTTTGCAAACACTGTCAGCATTTGCTCTTGGTAGAGGAGGGCTTTGCCATTTCCCTCCCAGCCTCAGTGGCTCCCCTTCCCATAAGCTTGAGGCATCAGAGTCCTTGACCTGGTGGTGCCAAGTCAACAATACAAATCCACTCAGAACCCCATCCGCTCGCTCAGGGCTCCCTCCATTCCCCACACTGTCCAACCCTTCAGTGGTACCTAGAAACCACCAGAGATGTGTGAAGGGTCAAAGACAGACTTTCTCTACATTGTATGATCTTTCCTGCTCAGAAATGAATGCTAACTAGCTATGAATTTTTAACCCAGAAATAAAAGTATAGTCGCACGTCAGATGGAAAGAAAAAGGAAGCCCACGAAGACATAAAAAAGAAAACAGAAATATTTAGCAGGAGAAGGAAAGGCTAGTGAGTGGCTAATGTTCCTAAGGGACAGTCTTATTCCTTCTTCACACCAACACAAGAGAATATTAGCAATAAATCAGAATTTCTTTGAAGAAAACAAAACCATAAAAATAGAAGGAAATGCACAGAGAACTATTTCTGCAATCATAGGATAAAAGGACCTTTATTATTCAGACAGACAAAAAGGGACCTAAGTAAGCATTTGCAACATTAGGACAAGAGAATTATTTAAAAACAACCTTGAGAGGCTGAGGAGATGGTTCCCTGGTTAAAAGCACTTGTTTTGCTTTTATCACCTACAAGGAGGCTTACACCTGTCTAAAACTCCAGATTGAGGGGACCGGATGGCCTCTTCTGGCCTCCACAAGCACTGCTTATATCCGGTGCACAGACATAACAAGATAGGCAAAACATCCTTATATAAATATTTTTTAAAAAATACTAAAATCAAACTTTTACAAATCAAATACTTGAATATAAACACAAAAACCTTATAAGTTACAACACATTATTTTAACATAGTCAAATATATACATATATACACACAGATTTCAAGTCACATACTTAATATTATACAAAGAGCACATTGAAATAACACTTTGCTTGGGGGTTTGTTTTTTTGCTTTTGTTTAGGCTTTAATTTTAAGCTGTGCATGTAACAGCCTAGGTTAGCCTCAAACTCATAATCCTCCTGCCTCAGCCTCCGCAGTAGTAAGATTATAATTGTGTGCCTCCACGCCTGGCTGAAATGTCACTTTAAGACTATCTATGATCAAGTAAAAAATGTTGAATGGACAAGAGGTAGTGTTTGCACTCTTGCCCTGGAAGCTGGCCAATCACGTGGTCACACAGCACTTCCAGAGTTTAGTTGCTGGGCGGATCCTTGGACTTTGGTTCACAGTCTTCATCTTCTCTGGGGTTTTGGAAACATCTGCCTTCCCTATTTCTCCAGCGTCCCTTTTCCTCCGTTACTACGAAGCAGTAGCTGCTTCCGCCTGTTCTTGTATATTCAGAGTAAAAATAAGCACTTGAGGAGAAGCTAAGTTCCTCTCGGAAGCAATGGGCTGCCAGCACTGTGACTAAGGATCTTCCCTCCAGTGGCACACTCTCTGACTCACTGGCCAGACTGTCGGCTGAGTCATTCACTGAGCATTCTTGCATGCACGCTAGGTTCTGGGTTGAAGCACTTAAAAAAAAAAAAAAAAACACTAAGTTTGTGCTGGGGTCGGTGGCTCATGCTTGTAATCCAAATACTCAAGCCAGGAAGATAGCTGTGAGTTCTAGACCAGTAAGCTAGAGAGTGAGGCTGTCTCAATTAGACTCTCTCTCTCTCTCTCTCTCTCTCTCTCTCTTTCCCTCTCCCTCTCCCTCCCTCCCTCCCTCTCTCTCTCTCTCTCTCTCAGACACACACACACACATATGCAACACACACACACACACATACACACACCACACCCCCCCACACACACACAGTTTTATGGTAGCTATTGGCAGATCGAGATAGAGAACGAATAGCAATAAGTGTCACCCATCCCATTGGCAAGAAGCCAAGGGCCCCCGTGTGCTAGTGAGGTCCATGGCACCCAGGCTGCACTTTGTAGCCAATGGGAAGAAGAATCAGCTAGGGCTTTTGTGGCAGAGGAGCATTTACAGAGCAGGGTCCAGGGTGGAAGGGAGAGCAGAACACGGCTTCTGGTGTCTATGCTGGTGCTTGGCTGCCACCTCACTGACAGACTTAGAATGCTTAGCAAGCTTCGGGATGGACTGGAACATTGCAATACAGGGTCCCAGAAGGAGCAAATAACAGGAACAGGCTGGGAGGTCTGCCCCAGAGCCTGAAGGTCATGCACCCCTGTGGGAATGTCAGAGGAGCTAAATCTATGGAAGAGTGTGACCAGAGAGCAAAGGTGATCAGCACAGTCACTTAGGTCTTCTAAAAAGCAAAGTGACATAGGAGCGGGTAAAGGTGCTCGCTGCCAAGTCCAATGACCTGAGTTCAATCCCAAGACCCAAACAGAGAAAGGAGAAAAATGACATCTTTGAGTTTTTCTCTCACCTCCACAGCTGTGCACACACATGCACATAAGCAAATATATAAATGTAAGCAGAGAGTAGGTAGGAGGGAAACAGCCCAGAAACGGATGGGCACCTATGATGCTCTGAACAGTGTCAGTATCCTCAGGGGTGGGGTTGGAGGATGTATGCTTTGTGGATTCGATAGAAGGCTGGTTAGGTGGCCAGTAGTAATGGTAGGAGACCCACTAGGATGTTCTCCAGAAAGCCCAGGTAGGTGGCAGGTAACAAAATAGCTTGGCCAGTGACCAAGAGATGGGCTCAGGAGACTGGAGTGGCGACTGCCACAGCTATCTGAGGGACAAGGTGCAGGATTTGTTGTGTCAAAACCAAAGAACTTTGAACAAAACCGAGTTTCCCCTTCAGCATGTGAAGTCATGTCGATAGTAGAATGGTCTGCTTCTGTTTGCCCTTGGTGTTTCGACCACTATTTTATAGTATCTAGATTCTTTCCTGAAACAAGCTGAATGGGAGTTCACAAACCCATCTTTACATCCAAAGGGTTTCTAGGGAGGTGACTGTCAGGCTTGCTGCTAGAAACCAAAGGGAACCCAGCTGCTATGAAGGGGCAGCCCTGGTAATAGCACCAACTCTCCCAGGGAGATTGACAGCTTAAGAAGGGGTGCTTCACACATTGAAAGAGTTAAAGAGAGCATTTGTGAAGCTGAATCCAAAGGATGGACCCAACGACTGCGGCTGCCAGGGATCCATCCCACAATCAGTCACCAAACATAGACACTATAGCATATGCCAGCAAGATGGTGCTGAAAGGGCCCGGATATAGCTGTCTCGGGGGAAAATATACCAATGCCTGGCAAACATGGAGGTGGAAGCTCACGGTCAGCTATTAGATGGAACACAGGGTTCCCAAGGAAGAAGGAGCTGAAGGGGTCTTCAACCCTATAGGTGGAAGAATAACATGAACTAACTAGTACCCCTGAGCTCATGTCTCTAGCTGCATATATAGAAGAGGGTGGCCTAGTTGGCCATCAGTGGGAAGAGAGGCCCCTTGGTTATGCAGACTTTATATGCCCCGATACAGGGGAACGCCGGGGCCAAGGGGTGGGAGCGGGTGGGTAGGGGAGCAGGGCCGGGAGGGGGGAGGATACAGGGAACTTTCTGGATAACACTTGAAATGTAAATGAAGAAAATATCTAATAAAAGTTGAAAAAAAAAAGAAGGGGTGCTTCAAATTAGCTTTTAATGGAACTTTTTTTCATTTCATCTAGCATCAAACCTGGCCAACTGCCTCTTGACAGAGTACGTTGCTTAAGGGAGTTACTGGGCACCTACTGCTCTGAGGATTCTGTTAGACCCAGGCTTAGCCTTTAAGAAGGTGGTCTCCTGGAGAAATTAAGGCCATCACTTTCTTTTCTGTTATGTGTGGGTATAGTTCACATGGCACCAAAATCTATACTCCAAAACACTGAAACCAATCCCTGGCCATGCTCTCATTCTATTTGCCCTTAATGCCTCTTCTACTATCATTACCTTTGTATCTTCTTACATAAATACAAAGTCTGTACACCCCTCTACACTTGTTTTTCTTATATAGTAATATAATCCATAGATTATGCCACACGAGAACTTTTTTGTTTACAGTTTCATACTATCCCTTCCCTGAATGTATTTATGCCTAATGATCATGTCGTATATGGTTCATCATTTGATTTATTCTTTCCATTCCTGCTATTTTAAAAATACCACTATTCAGATGTGGTGGCTAAATCCTGTAATCCCAGAATTATGAAGTCTAAAACTGGATAATTGTCATGAGTTTGAGGCTAGCCTGGGCTAACAGTGAGTTCTAGACCAGTCTAGACTATAGAGAAACTACTTTGAACAAACAAACAAACAAACAAACAAAATACCACTAAACAATCTTTCATAGATGGGCATCTGAATTTAGAGGTTAGAGCTCTAGAAAAGAGATTCCTGGTCAGTGAGTAGGTACATTTGTTACTCCAAAGCATCTTGCCTTCTTCAGTCCAAGTAACAATGTATCTGTTCTTACGGGTATCTCTTAAAATGTATAGTATCTATATTAGCAATGATAGGCCTCAAATTTTACACAATCTTTGCCAGTCTCATAGGTGAGAAATTGAATCACAGTAAAGATATAGGTTGTATTATCTCAATACAAACAAAAGCAAACATTTGTTATTTTGTTACAAGCCTTCGGGAGTTTGGGGGACATTTCTCTCTCTTAAAAAAAAAGTTCTTGGCCTTTCTATTCTGTTGTTGTTTTTGCTGCTGCTGCTGTTGTTGTTACTGTTGTTGTTAGTTTATTGATATGGGTGTCTTGCCTACATGTCTGACTGTGCACCTTGTGTACCAAGGAAGGCCAGGAGAGGGCATTGGGTCCCCTAAAACTGTAGTTACAGAAGGCTGTGAGCAGCTATGTGGGTACTGGGAATTGAACCCAAGGCCTTCAGAAGAACAGCCAATGCTTTTATCTGTAAGTTATCTTTTCATCCCCTGATGTTTTGCATATGAATTTTTGTTTGTTTTTTAAATATTATTTTATTTTTTAATGATGTGTATTTGTGTGTGTGTGTGTGTGTGTGTATGTGTGTGTGTGTGTGTGTACCATGTGAGAACAGGAGTCCTTAGCGGTTACATAGGCCTTCAACTCTCCTGGAGCTTCAGGCAGTTGTGAATCACCTGATGTGGGCCTGGGAAGGAAACCCCTTCCGGAAGAGCAGTGGGCACTTTTAGCCACTGAGCCATCTCTTCAGCCTGCTTGTTTTGTGAAACAGGGTCTCCCACTGAAGCCAAGGCAGTTTAGAGCACGCTTCAAACTCACAGCAATACTCTCGCCTCTGCTTCTCCAGGGCTGATATTATTGGCATGAGCCACCACACCTAACCAAGGAAGTTTTGTTTTATTCTTAGTGGTTTTGAGACAGGAGTTCCATGTGTTCCGACTGGCATCAAGTTCACCATCATCCTGTCTTGGCCTCACAAATGTTGAAATTACAGATATGTGTCATCATACCTAGCCTGGAAACTTTTGCTATAAACAGAGGGATCAGCTAAAATACAGGCTAAAAATTTAACCCAATCAAGTTTACCTTGTGCCATTAGGAGGCACCACATTACCACCATCACCTCAATCACCCCAGGTTACTGACCAGTCAACAACAACCTAGCACGCCCAGTTGTACATGAGCAAAGGCACTAGAACAGGAGTTCTCAACCTGTGGGTCTCGACCCCTTTGAGGGCTGTATATCAGATATCCTGCATATCAGATATTTACATTATAATTCATAACAGTAGCAAAATTACAGTTATGAAGTAGCAATTAAATAACTTTATAGTTGGGGTTCACCACAACACGAGGAACTATACTAATGGGCCACAGCATTAGGAAGGTGGAGAACCACTGTTCTAGTAGGATCTAGATACAAGGATCTAGAACCCACATTGCCCAGTGCACAGAAACACAGATAAGTCTCAACCAACCAGAAGTCAGATTTTAAATTCAGACTTCTATATCTAACACTCCATCTTGGAAGCACATGACAGTAGACTCAGGGCTATGCATATAAAAAGTCGCTGAGCTTCGTGGTCGGGGCAGCCCCTGCATGCTCGCCCAGAGCTTAAGAGTTATACTGGCAAGCTTTTATTCACCTGCCTGGTTGGCTGGCTTCCCAGACAAAGCAGATTCAAGCATGAGCAGCCTGTGTGGATGTGGTTAAGGGCAGAGGCAGACTCCTTGGAAAGGAAGAAAGCAAGGCAGCACCCAGAGTTAGCAGAGAATAGCGGGGGCGCTGGCTTCTGAGAACAGGGAAAGGCTACAGTGATGGCTGAATGAGAGACGCCATCACTCACGCGTGGTCGGTCTGGTCCGCTCACTGACACATTGGACTCTGAGTTTTGAGGCAACCTATTCTTTCTCCCGTCCTACTTAAGATTCCTCCTCCTTCTGCTCCTCTTCATTTATTGACAGTTTGAGGCCAGTCCTTAACTCCATAACCTCCTGTCTCTGCTTCTCAGAGGTAAGATAGACTTCTTCTTCAGAGCTCTGGCCTTGCCTGGATTCTAGGGGAGAGCCCATCAAACACCAAACTCACTACATAAAAGAGCAGGACCAACACATGCTGGGTTCCTGCTCTCTGCCAGGCGATGCCAGGATGCTTTATGTGTTTCCTCATTTACTCTCCAGAACAACTCCCTGAAGCAAACATTTTCATCATATTGCAGATGTGGAAACTGCAGTTGAAAAACATTAAGTAATTTTCTCAAGACCTTGAGAAACAGACACACCAGAGGCCAGCCTGGTGTCGCTTCAAGCTGGACTCGAGTTCCCCTGCTGAACATGAGCAAGGACACAGGACATCCACGTGAAGTAAGGGCCCTGTGGTCACAAACCACGGCAAAAACAAGACCGCTCTGTTACCGTGATCAACCAGAGACCAAGCACTAATGCTCTCCAAGCCACGAAGGGGCCGATACCACCATCCTCCCAGTCTATCTAGTGACTGACTGCTGCTTGGCCAACCACAGCCACAGCCTAACTCTGCCAGGCTTTCCCTGAGTAGCAATGAATTGTGAAGAGTTGCAATCAGAATTTTTCCCACTTACAGTCAGCCTCTAGTCCAGAGCAAAGACCTCCCTCTGAAATCACAGACAAGCTACAAGAAGCAAGAAAACCCAGACGGTCCAGATCCCAGTAGCTTTGACTTGGGGACCTTGAATGTCCACCAACAGAATTCGTACTGAGCCAAGAAGACCCCCTTGACTCCAGAACAGTTGCTTCAGACCACCCTGCCCTGCTGACCCCGAGTTAATGTTTTCTTCTTTAATTTACATGCATTTGATTCATTTGGTAATGACAGTGTGTCAAGAGAGGCCAATTTCAGTTATGGTAGAGACAAAGCCATTGCCTTGGAAAAATGTATCTTTCCACCAATAGTGTGTGAAAGGAACAAAGAGTGGTCAGAGGATAGGCCTGAGCCTGGAAGGGCAGACCAAAGCAGGCAGTCAAGGCTTTGAGGAGGAGTGGACGAGAGTGGGAGAGAGGTGAGGATCAGAGAGAGACAGATATGGTGGCACAACTTGTAATCTAGGTACTCAGGGCTAGAAAGGCTGAGGCAGGAGAATTACAAATCCAAGACCAGGCTAGCCTTCACAGGGAGATAATATCTTTTTAAAAAATGTTTTAATTAATTTTCAAAGGTAAACACAGTTATGGGGATTGGCAGAGCTTTCCTGTAATCCTACCACTTGGCCATGGGAGAAGCCCCAGGATCAGAGTGTTCAAGGGCAGACCAGGCTCCCAGGACTCTATCTCAAAAATAAACGAGAAGATTCATATGCATAAAGAGCAGACCTCTCCAAGGACCCCAGAGTTAAAAAAGAACAAGAACACCCTGTGGCTTCCTCAGGAGACAGGCCATCCTGGAGTCCGGGGATGTGGGCAGGCAGTCTGGGTTACTGCTCTCTGATCAGGGGTCCAGTCTCTCTTTGTAAGAAGCCCTGCTAGGTGATGCATGTTGAAGAGGATTCATTTTTATTGCATATCTAGATACTGTTCCTCCAATGGCTCAGATCTTTTCCTTCCACTCCCAACTCTGCCTAGGGGTTGACTGTCACCCGGGCCCAGCTGTCCTGGAGCATCCTTCCTGACTCCTCTCTCCCATTCAGACTCCCAGTGAGTGGCTGGCTGTTTTGTTCAGGCTTCAGCAAAGCCTGGGAGCAGCTTGTTGTCTTTCCCTGAGGGGTGCAGGTGGGAAGAACCCCTCCCCAAATGGCTATTCCAGGCAAAAAGCCTCACAGTGAAGAGGTTCAGTCAGTTACCCCAGGTCAGGCAGGACCCACGCCAGCCTGTGTCTGTCTCTGATCTTTCTTCCTGCACACGCACACGACTGGATCCTTGCTGACACCGACACAGGAGAGGGATTAGAAGACAAAGGATGGATGCATGGGATATGGTGAAGGCATGGTGAGATAGGGGTGCTAGAGAACACCAGCTGCACTTGCCACATCCCAGAACCACAGGAGTGGCAGTGATCATGCTGGGAGGGGCAAGGATGGAATGGAGACCGGGGGGAGAATAGGACTATGGGTAAGACCGAGCAGCTGCTCCTACTGGAGGGTGGGGAGAAAAAAGGAGATCACCACCCCAATCGCCGGTCTCTGGGGGATGTAAGGCGGTCTTTCGGGACAAAGGGGAGCCGACAATTTGCTCCAGGCCAGGACACCAAGCGGGCGGAGGGAAGAGGAGCCCAAGCGGAACCCGCAGCTCGCGCCCGCCGCCACTTACCCGCGCGCTGCCGCTCCGTCCTGCACGCTCCGTTCCTTCACACACGCGCGCGCGCGCGCTCGCTCCCAGGACACCCAGAGAGAAGAGGAGGGAGGGCCTGGACCTTTGCTCTGTCCTGCCCCTGGAAGTCTCAGCGGGTCCACAAGCTAAGGGATGGCGCCGGGGGCGGGGCTGAACCCGGGAGCTGGGGGACCTGGCAGCAGAGTCAAAGGAGCTAGCTGGTCTAGGAGATCCAGGCAGCACCAGAGACTACTTCTGACCAGACACGCCTGTCTTCCTTCCGGGGACACCAGGGCGGTTGCCAACCGTCAGGTCAGGCTCTGGATCTCCATCTGCTCCACAGGAGGAAGATGGGGACGAGATTGTGGCCTACTAGCTACAGTTCCCTCATCCCACCCACCTCCCCTTCTCCACGCCCCTGGTTCTCCAGAGCACTAGGAGGGTGTGAGCTGTCAGGGTGGCTTTACAATGTCCAGGAAACTCCCGCCTTGGCCTTGGAAACCCTTGCACTTGCTTGGGGATTGGAGCTTGGTGTTGAGTAGCTTAATCAGAGGGATGGGATAAGCTCTCTCTGGAGGCAGAACCAAGCCTATCACCTGCAGGCGCTTGGTAAACTGAGGGAGAGGATTGTAGCAGAACGTTGCACCCTCTGAGTCAATTTTTATAGGATGTTCTTTCCCATGCAATAAACAGAAAAAGAGGATCCTCCTTCTGCCCACCCCACCCCCCAGGCCCCGATTTACACACTCAGAGAGTAGAGCATTTTGTGGCTGCCCCAGTGGGGAGGAGCCTGGAAGGCTGTTAGAGGGGTGGAGTCTCTTTTGGACCCTCATGTCAAACCTCTCCTAACTATCCACACTACTAGGGCCCACAGGGACCCTCTGTAGCTCCTTCCGTACTCTATGATTCTCCTTTGCTCCAATAGTCACCACTCTACTATATGTTCCCTAAGTCTTCATGTCTCAGAGGACAGTAACTTTTGTCTGCTTTATTGACTGTGTCCGGCTCCAAACTTGAAACTTACCACATAGTAGATACTCAGTAAATTATGCTTGGATTAAATGAGATAGATGGCCAGCATAGCATGCAAAGGTGCCTGCCGCCAAGTCTGACCACCTGAGTTGGGTCCCAGAGCCCACACAATGCAAGAACTGACTCATACAGGTTACCCTTCAGCTATCCCCTGACCCACACATGTATATAATAAAAAAAAATTCTTTTAGAGAAATGAACTGTCATGTTTGTTCCTCAAACGGGGCAGATGGAGATTGAGGGGTGGTCTTCATAAGTTATCCCGTTTCAAGCTTTCTTTTCTAGCAACTTAAGCCATGTAAGGGGATGAAGACTTTTTGGTGTCCATTGCCTTCTGACCTGGGCAGTTATCTTAAGGTCATCCTCAAAGCTGGTCCAAGCGATGCTCATCCTGAAGGCCCCAGTTCTGTTCAGCTAGCTCCTCACTTGTAACTGATATGCACACAGAAGGCATGGAAGGTGGTATTGAATGAGGGGTAAATAGAAATTGCCAGAGTTGTTCCTATGGTTCCCTGCTTTGCTCGTGTGAGTGAGTGAGGTCAAGGTGCATCCAAATCTCTAGAATCTCATCCCGAGACCAGCAGGAGTTTCCTGTTTTCTCCTTGCCCTGGGCCTGTATGTTCCAGTATTGCATGTAAGGCTTCCAACCCCCACCTCCACTACCCTTGAGGTAGCCTGGTGACCAAATTACAGGTTTAACTTCCTCTCTCCCTATAAGGACTTGACCAGCAAGCACCTGGAATTCCTCTTCATGCAAATGAGGCATTCCTAGTACCTCAGTCCCAGCCAATGAGATGCACCCATCTCAAAAGCCCCTACTCACTCCCCAACGTTCCTACAGCCCTTGTTACCCCCAGTAAAGGAGCACTGTTGCACTGAAAACCATCTCTGGATAAACCTACCCACCCTGCTGCCTGGATACCCCGAGAGCAGATGCAAACCCAGGCCAGCAGAAAAGAAAAGGCAGTGTTTGAGTCTGGTCAAGAGTTTTACCATCTATTTTGTCTGTTTTTTGGCTGATGCTATGGTTTGTTCTCCAGAGTCCAAGTCCATCATAGTGCTGAGAGGGGCACTGATAAGAGGGTTATTACACAAAGGCTCTGCCCTTGGGGACATTGTTGACAAGGAAGTGGGTTGGCTGTCGTAGAAACTGGTTCCGATCAAAGGGGCTTGGCATCCCTCCTTCCCAGCTGTTCCTTCCCTTCTCCCTTCTGTCTGGGGATGACTGAGCAAGAGGGTTATCTAACACAACTTGACCACGCACACCTCAGCCTCCAAAGCTGCAAGAAATAAAATCTTTTCTTTATAATTTACCCAGAGTCAGGAATTCTGTTCTAGCCTCCTAGTCAAGTAGGAAGTGTCAAGTTGACTGTTATCAGAGTTTATTGCCCTGGAACCTGAGGCATTAACCTTTTGAGCAGAGTCATCTTCGTTGCAGAACATTCAAGCAGACCCCACCCAGAGGGCTCCAGTTGGCTAACTAGGTCACCACTGGAAACTGAGACTCCATGAGTTTCTGAAGCAAGGGCACCTTCAGATCTTTTCACTCTTTCTACACTCTGCAGTAGCTATTCACCAACAGCAGCAGCTGATATGTAGGTGACACTTTTCAGGTCCTGTCACCTCCTGATGTGCTTCTGAGTATTTTACATGAAAGATCAACTCATCTGACCCTCATAGCCAATTTTGGGTCCAAAGGGTGTGAGACACAAACTGGGAAGTGATGGCAAAGAGTTTAGCTGGGGCACAGAGCATAGCATACAGAAGAACGTGGGTCCTGGGAATTGAACTCTGGCCCTCTGCAAGAGTAGGCTGCACTCTTAATCACAGAGCCACCTCCCCAGCGCCATATTTTAATTTTTAAATTACACATGTGTTTCTTGTATTGTTAAGTAGAATATTTGAAGATTTCAGGTGTAAAATTCAAAACAAAATATAGGATTCTAATCTTAGAGCATCATTGGTATGTTCCATTAGGAAGGGGGGCATGGGAACACCCTCACTACAGAGAAGTTGGGATGCTTCTGTCGTTGACAAGTATTAGCAAATACTCAGAAGATTCATCACATAAACTGTTTCAAGTTGCAGACCGTGCTAAATACTTTACTATCCTCTGGATATTTACTGTTCTATCACAGTGTAAGCTGATGTCCCAATTATCAATGGCTTCATAACAGTATGGTCCCAAACTTAATAGCTTGAAACAACATTTTCTTAGACCTTTCAGCTTTGCAGGCTGGGACTTCTGGCCAGGCAGCTTCATAGTCTTTCAGTACCATATGACATTAAATGGAATCCTTCCAAGGCCTTTAGCTGCTGATGGCTAATGGTCTGGTCTGAAATATAGCTTTGCCAATATTTAATCCCTTCAGGTTACTGTAATAATATATTATAGACTGTGTGGCTTATAAACAATGGAAATTTGTTTTTCATTTCATAGTAGTCAGTAATCAAGAGACTGGCAGATTCCACACCTGAGAAGAATGTTAAGAATGTTATCTGGTTCTTAGATGGTGAAAATTCATAAAATTGTTACATGGTAGAAAGTACCACTCTTGGATATGGTCCACTCTCACACCCCCTCTCCTTGCTTATGCTATCACATGGCCAATTAGTCTTCAACTATATGAATTTTAGAGGGATGCAAACACTAAGAGACACACTCTGCTCTCCATTAGGGGAAATCACAACTCAGCATAATGTTTCAATCTAATTCTTGTTTTCATTAAACACAGAGTGAACATTCCTAGGTTTGCCTATGGTTTGTGTTCAAACAAGTATCAGCACTGAAGGAACTTGTAACAAGACCAATAGTCATCCTGCAGATGTTGGGTTTATAGAAACATTCTGAGTGCTACAACTCAGAGCTATGCAAGCTTTCCCAGTCCTATTGTTATCAGTAGTAACTGTGTTTAGGACTCAAGTTGTCTGTATCCAGCATCTCTTTAACAAGCATTTATTAAGGAAGTACCCTGGGCTGTAGGAGAGACTAAAGATCCCTTCTACCATCCAGCTCCTAGTTAGAATCCCTATATCAGATTAACAAGAGGCAAAAACAACCCCACAAATATATTAGGGTGCAGCATACTAAATATAAAATTTAAATATAAAATATGTGTGTGCGCCATATATATATGATACATGTACATGAAGTTCACATGGAAACATGAAACCAGAGGAGGACATACTGTGTCTTCCCCTATCACTCCCTGCCTCGTTATTTTGAGTCAGAATTTCTCACTGAGCCAGAAGCTCACTGTCTTTGCTGGCTGGTTGGCTGGCTAACAAGTTCCTGGGACGTGTTCATCCCTGTTCCCTGATGCTGGCTTTATACCCGCACAGAGCCACAGCTGTCTTTCTGTGTGGGTGCTTGGCATTCAAACTCAGGTCCTCATGCTTGAACAGCAAGCACTCCCACCTACTAAGCCATCTCCTCAGCCTCTGGTATAGCATCTTCAACAAGGATAATAATAAATCTGTAGAAAGAAAAGAACCAAGGAAGGCCATGGTAGGTTTCCAGAGATGGCAAACTGGAGTGGGGTGGGGGAGGTAAGTATGTGGGGAAACCAAGTACCTGGGGCTTGCTTTTAGGCCCCTCTGTGCCATCTCTCCCAGCTTATGAATCTAGAATAGTGACCACTGGAGGAGTGTCCCTACCCTTCCATTGGTCAGAAAAGCAGAATAGCTTTTACTAGAAGAGCTGTTACTTTGTTGCTGCTTGATTTCCTTTAACCCAAAATTAACTATTCTGGCAAGTAGAGATATTTTGAGGTGACCTGTCCTGATCTCTTTGAATACCAAGTAGTATA
The DNA here is from genome assembly GCA_902729485.2 of Mus minutoides. Classification (NCBI taxonomy): domain Eukaryota; kingdom Metazoa; phylum Chordata; class Mammalia; order Rodentia; family Muridae; genus Mus; species Mus minutoides. The sequence goes on along the minus strand of CACVCL010032368.1, from coordinate 3,116 downwards.
CTAGCTACCAAGGACACAAACGGGAACACAGGAAACATTGCCCTGACCCTCCATGTCCACAGAGCTTTGTAGCTCTCCTAGAAAGCTGGCAGAAGCAGAAGGGATGGAGGGCCGTGCTGGGAAACTGCAGGTTGTGGTGTGAAGCATAGTAGATGAACAAAAGTAACCACTCACCCTTGCAGCACAAAGACTCCAGTGCATGATAGCTGGTGATTGGCTCAGTGACTTCATCTAAGGGGGTTCCAGGTGCAGGCAGAGGGACTTGTGGAGGATAGGCTCTTTGGGAACTGGGCTGGTGAAGGAAGGCTCTGACACAGTATACTGGCTGGTTTTGTGTCAACCTGACACAAGCCAGAGTCATCAGTCTATTAGCCAATGGAAGTGCTATATAGGCAATCGGGCCCAAGCAGGTTGTAAAGGCCCAAGCAGGTTGTAAAGGCCCAAGCAGGCCAGTAAGTAACACTCCCCCAAAGCCTCTGCATCAGCCCCTGCCTCCAGGTCCCTGTCCTGTGTGAGTGTCGGCCCTGACTTCCTTTGGGGATGAACAGCAATGTGGAAGTATAAGATGAATAAACCCTTTCTTCCCCAACCTGCTTTTTTGGTCACGGTGTCTCACTGCAGCAATAGAAACCTGGACAAGCCGCAATGAGCAGCAAGGGAGTACCTGTTGTCTCCCAACCCCATGAGAGCTTTAGATGAGGTTGGCACATTCATTATTTTCAGAGGCCAGCAGCCAGGCTCACATCCCCTAGTAACTGCAAAGAAGACTGGAAAGATCAGATGTAGGACATGCCTTTAATTCCAGCATTCAAAATGAAAAGAAGTCAGGTAGATCTCTGAGAATTTGAGGCCAGTCTGGTCTACACAATGACTTCTACCCAGAGCTGCATAGTGAGACTCTGCCTCAAAAAAAAAGTTTATTTATTTACTTATTAGTCTGTGAACCCAATAAAAAGACAGCAGTAAACTCAGCTACAAAATGCCTTAGAGGGCAAAGAAGCCTGAATCATCTTAGTCTTCATGGGAGAACCCCTTCTGGGACAGTCCAGAGAGATGGGATGATTTCGGTTAAATAATATTTCTTCAGTTTGTATGAACAGTCTGTTATCTACAAAAGGATCTTTTCTTACTCGTCTGCCTGGTCAAAGGACAGCTGAGAATGGAGAGAACACTGTGGCTATGGGAGGCAAGGTGTGGTGGTTTCATCTAGAGCAATTTACTGCCAATAAAGCTTCCTAGCTGGGTTATAATTGGAGGGGGACAGGGAACTGTGTACACAGTTGTTGTTTGGTAGGGTTCCTTAAAAGGCTAATTGCAATGGGAAAATCAGGTTGGCAAGAAAAAAAACTGATCTTAGCATACAACTCCATCCTGATGGCTCTTTAAACACACCAGCCAGACATCTGTTAGTGTAGACAAAGGAAGAGGAAACCCTTCTGGGAGCTGAATACCGTTCACCTGTGCACCTTGGATTTTTGTTGTCTGGTTTTTGTTTTTCTTCACTGTTGGTAGAGGGGGAACATTGTTTCCTACTCTCACACTTTGAAATCTTCACGGAGTGTACACGTAAGCTCACGGTGAGCCTAGTTTTTCTGGAGAATCTAGGCAGCCAGTAGGAAGTGGGCACTCGGGAACTTCCAATTTCAAGTGGCTGTGCTCTCCACTTTCAATGCCCAACTTCCTCACACTGGAGACAAGATCAGTCCCAGTGTCTGTTAATCTGAAGATTCACGGGAGAAAATCAACTCCACCATTTTGGACCAAGCTTTATTAAATATGAAACTGACTGAGAGATGAAGAACTTTGGTCAGGACCATTTCCAGGCATTTTCCAGCTGAGAGTGGCCTCAAGCCACGCGTTGCAGGGGGCTTATAAGGACAAAGCTATAGGCTACCATACTTTCCCATGAAGCTTTGTTATTTTTCCCAAGAACTACAACTCCCAGCATCCCAAGGAGTTACCTGGTTCCTGGATCTACAGGTTAATTTGGAGCATTGCATGCCTTCAAATGCAAATGGCAGTGCCAGAGGCTGACTGAGAGGAGGCTGTGTTGTGGCTTTGAAAGTGGCACAAGTCTCAGTCTCATCTCTGCTGGTATTTGCTGTTTCCACTCCTATGAGCCTCTGTTTCCCCATTTGTAGAGATGACAACGCCCACAAGACCAGCCTTAGGTCAGGACCTTGATGAGAAAGAAGGCAAGAAGAGAGACTTAAGAATTCAGAGGTTCTTTTTTTCTCATCTCTTCCTTCTTAACTGTCAGAGAACGTTCACATTCTCTCCAGGAACTAGAAATAGTTGAGACATATTCTCTAGAGACGTCATAGCAACACTTACGGTCAGACATCAGCTAGGGAGGTAACTCAGTTGGTTCAGAGCTTGGCTGGCATGCAGAAACCATGGCTCTCTCCTCCATCTAAATAAACAGAGCGGTGCTGCAGACTTATAATTCCAGCACTGGGGATGTAGCAGAAGGAGGACCAGGAATTCAAGGCCAGCCGTATTAAATTAGAGGCTACACTGGGCTACATGAAACCCTGGGGAGATGACTCCGTGGACGAAGTACTCGGCATGCACATGTAAGGACTGGAGTTCAGACCCCCAACAAGAAACCACAATGGCAGCCAGCTGAGCCCAGCACTCAGGAGGTAGAGACAGGCAGCTAGGGCAAACTAGCAGGTAGACTAGCCAAAGCAGCAAGCTCCAGGTTCCTCAGGAGACTCTTCCCAAATAAATGAAGTGGGCCATGATGGAGGAAGACACTGCATGTTGACCTTTGACCCACACATACCCATGCACACAAGCAAGAGCGCACCTCCACGTGAACACAAGGCCAGCCTGAACTGTAGAGCAAGTTCCGAGGGTTTATGGATCAAAGCATGGACCCTGTCTAAAAAGAACAAAACAGGGCGACAACAAAAAGGCAGTGATAAGATCTGGCTAGGGATGGAGGGTGTGAGCCCAGGCTAGGGATGGAGGGCGTGAGCCCAGGCTAGGGATGGAGGGTGTGAGCCCTGGCTAGGGATGGAGGGTGTGAGCCCAGGCTAGGGATGGAGGGTGTGAGCCCTGGCTAGGGATGGAGGGTGTGAGCCCAGGCTAGGGATGGAGGGTGTGAGCCC
>CACVCL010032367.1:0-17535 GCA_902729485.2 Mus minutoides | reverse complement strand
AGAGAGAGAGAGAGAGAGAGAGAGAGAGAGAGAGAGGATAGAAAGAGAGAGTAAGAGTTAGAGAGGAGAGGAGAGAGGAGAGGAGAGGAGAGGAGAGGAGAAGAGAGGAGGGGAGAGAATAGACAACAAAGAGAGAGGAAAGAGGCAAGAAGACACAGGGAGAGGAGAGAGGGGGTGAGAGTGAGGGGTAAAACATAAGAGAGTGAGAAATAAGAGAGCAAGCAGGGCCTGAACAGCCCTTTTTATGGTCTTTACTGTTGCTAGGTAACTGCAGAGGAGTTTAGCCTGAAGATCAGAAGCTTGGGTCATTGTCTAAGTGACTTCTCGCCATTTTTCTTCTGTAGGGCTGTGAGGGATTGTACCTTAGGCAGGAGCCAGATTTCCAAAAGCATAAGGGAATGCCTACAGTGTCATGAAGGTGAATTATCACCCTTTGGGGTTCAGACCTCAGCTCAACTGGAGACCAGCCTGTCTGTGCATAGCCCAATTCCCTACAGTCAGTCATGAAATTTTATACATTCAACTAAAACTAAATGGATTTGGGAAGTTATGTTTACATATTTATACATCTGTATATGGAAAAATAATAATTCATATAAAATAAGCCATGAGTTTGAGAAAAACTATGAGAGGTGGAAATAGGAGATAATAGTGGAATACACCATTGACGTGAAAAAAGGGAAAAGAAAATTATATTTTCCCACATGCAGTTTGAAAGAATTTAGGCAAAATCAGTCATTTAGTATTCAGTATGGTGGCCTCTAGCAAAAAAACACAGAGTTGATTACTGTGTTGTGAAGATTTAACATTCAATCATAAGAGTCATAAATTAATAATTTGTAATGCAGAGCTTATAATGTTGATTTCAAATGAACTTTTATATTTGCCACCCAAGCAAGTATTTATCAGTAATCTTGCCTGGACAGCAGTATCTAGAAAGAGAAAAAGGCTGGATTATATTTTGTGACTACATTTATGTTCTCATGTAGATATTATTGGTAAGGATAATTGAGGGATTGAAAAAACAGTAGACTATCTTGTGCTATTATATCATTAACTCTACATACATACTAAAGTACACAGAGCAATTTGCAATGCATTCTTTAGATAGTGTACATCACTTCTCAGATGTCCTTAAGATATTTTCATTATAATACTTTTACATCTACAGAGGTATAGTTTCCCTTATTCTCAGTGTTTTTAACTTTCCAGAAAGTGTGTGGCAAAGCAATATCCCACTGGCATCTTGTAGCAGCAACTCAAGGGTATTGCCCATCTCTCAGGTCTGCTTGCAAGTATTTTTTTTTTTTTTTGGTAACATGTAGATAAACTAAGGGAGAGGACAACAGTAAAAAGAAAGCTGCGAAGGGAGTACTTACAATGTCATATCATTTCTCCATGCTTAAAATCTTAACTCTCTCTTTTAAATAATGTATCTTTCCACCATGAAATACTTAGCTTCTGCCCTTCTCAATGGATCTTATAATTAACTAATACACATAGTTTTTACTACTGCAGTTTGTTTGTTTGTTTGATCGTTGTTGTTGTTTTGATGCTACTATGAGAATTCCTAATTATACTCAGTAATTATAACCAAGAAGAAAACCAAACCAAACCAAACCAAACAAAACCAAACCAAACCAAACCAAACCAAACCAAAAAAAGGTCACTTATTGGTTTGGAATATAGTTATCCTATTGAGAACTTAGAAGAACTGTATGGCATTTTCCCTCCTTGGTTTCCAGAGTTGAGTATCTTATCATTTATCACTTGTACTTATATCCATATCTATGTGTTATTCTAACTGACCAAATATGTTTATAGTTAGTTATAAGAATGAAACTGGCTCATACTGTCTATATCCCAGTTTAGTCACATGCAGGTTTCATTTTATAGGTATGAGATCTGGCTCCACTATTTTTTACAAGTGACTTTGTTTATAACATTTTCATTCTAGGTTTTTCTGAAACTAAACCATAAAACTACACCATCCTAAAAAAGGATATGGGAAAGGTGTTCCATTTAGCTATATAATCTATAAACTAGCAACAAAAAAGAATAAAAATAAAAACTGCATTATTATTGTCATTGCTAACTATCAATAGTGCTTAGTACTCTATGATTTTTTTCTTTTTTTTAATTAGATAGTTTCTTTATTTACATTTTAAATGTTATCCCCTTTCCTAGTTTCCCCTCAAAAATCTTTTATCCCCACCCCCCACTGCCCCTGCTCCCCAACCTACCCACTCCTGCTTCCTAGCATTCCCTTATACTGGGGCATAGGACCTTCACAGGACCAAGGGCCTCTTCTCCCAATGATGAAGTACTAGGACTTCCTCTGCTACATATGTAGAGACACGAGTCTCACCATGCTTTTTCTTTGATGGGTTGTTTAGTCCCAAGGAGCTCTTTGTGGTACTGGTTGGTTCATACTGTTGTTCTTCCTATGGTGCTGCAAACCCCTTCAGCTCCTTGGGTACATTCTCTAGCTCCTTCATTGAGGTCCCTCTGCTCCATCCAATGGATGACTGTGAGCATCCACTTCTGTATTTGCTAGGCACTGGCAGAGACTCTCAGGAGACAGCTTTATCAGGATCCTATCACCAAAATTTTGTTGTCTTCAGCAATAGAATCTGGGTTTGGTGGTTTCTTATGGGATGGATCCCTATGTGGGGCAGTCCATGTGTGATCATTCCTTCAGTCTCTGCTCTGAACTGTGTCTATGTAACTCCTTCAATGGTTATTTTGTTCCTCCTTCTAAGAAGAATAAAGTATCCACACTTTGATTTTCCTTCTTCTTGAGTTTCATGTTTTCCAAATCGTACCTTGGGTATTCTGAGTTTCTGGGCTAATATCCACTTATCAATGAGTGCATATCATATGTGTTCTCTTGTGATTGTGTTACCTCACTTAGGATGATATCTCCAGATCCATACATTTCTCTAAGAATTTCATAAATTGTTTTTAATACCTGCAAGGTACTTCATTGTGTAAATGTACCACATTTTCTGTATCCATTCCTCTGCTGAGGGACATATGTGTTATTTCCAGCTTCTGGCTATTGTAAGTAAGGCTGCTATGAGCATAGTGGAGTATGTGTCCTTATTACAAAATATCTTTTTTGCTGGAGCATCTTCTGGGTAGTAAAATGTCCAATTTTATGAGCAACTGCCAAACGGATTTCCAGAGTAAGTAGTTGTACCAGCTTGCAATCTCACCAGGATTGGAGCAGTGTTCCTCTTTCTCTACATCCTTGCCAGCAACTGCTGTCACCTGAGTTTTGATCTTAGCCATTCTGACAGGTGTTAGGTAGAATATCAGGGTGGTTTTGATATATATTTCTCTCATGATTAAGGATGTTGAAAAAATTTTAGGTGGTTCTCAGCCATTCGGTATTCCGCAGTTGAGAATTCTTTGTTTAGCTCTGTACCCCATATTTAAAAGGATTATTTTTTTTTCTGGAGTCCAACTTCTTGAATTCTTTATATATATTGGATATTAGGCCCCTGTTGGAAATAGGATTAGTAAAAATCTTTTCCCAATCTGTTGGTTACTTTTTTGTCTTATTGACAGTGTCCTTTGCCTTATACAAGATTTGTAATTTTATGAGGTCCCATTTGTTGATTTTTGATCTTACAACACAAGCCATTGGTGTTCTGTTCAGGAATTTTTACCCTGTACCCATATCTTCAAGGCTTTTCAACACTTTCTCCTTTATAAATTTCAGTGTCTCTGGCTTTATGTGGACTTCCTTGATTCACTATGTTGGTGCATTCAGCCTTCACAGGACCAAGGGCCTCCCCTCCCATTGAAGCCAGATAAGGTCATTCTCTGTTACATATGCAGCTGGAATCATGGGTCACTCCATTTATATTCTTTGGTTGGTGGTTTAGTTCCTGGGAGCTCTGGGTAGTCTGGTTGGTTGCTATTGTTGTTCTTCCTATTGTATTGCAAACCCCTTCAGCTCCTTCAGTCTTTCCCCTAACTACTCCATTGGGACCCCAGTGTTCAATGTGATGGTTGGTTGTAAGCTTCCACATCTGTATTGTTAAAGATCTGGCAGAGCCTCTTAGGAGACAGAATATCAGTCTCCTGTCAGCAAGTACTTCTTGTCATCAGCAGTAGTGTCTTAATTTGGTGGCTGCATATAGTATGGATCCCCGGGCAGGACAGTTTATTTCCTTCAGTTTCCATTCCACACTTTGTCTCTGTATTTCCTTTAGACAGAAGCAATTCTGTATTTAAATTTTGGAGATAAGTGGATGGCCCTATTCCTCAAGCAGGGTCCATGCCTAAACTCTGGAATACTAAATTTAACCCATTGTGAAGCTAAGCATAGTTATATAATTTTAAAAAAAAAAAGTGCCTCCAAGGATTCATCCATGTATATATTCTTTGGTTGGTGGTTTATCCCTGGGAGCTGTGGGTATGTCCGGTAAGTTGATATTGTTCTTCTATGGGGATGCAATCCCCTGCAGCTCCTTCAGTCCTTCCACTAACTCTTCTATTGCGCTCCCCAGGCACAGTCCAATGGTTGACTGTGAATATCTGCATCAGTCTTAGTCAGATGCTTCTATATCTTCTCAGTAGACAGACACACTAATCTCCTGTCTCCAAGTACATCTTGGCATTAGCAATAGTGTCAGAATCCCAATGTGGTAGTGGTCCCTGAATGGCCCTTCCTTTAGTCTCTACTCCAATGTTTATCCCTGCATTTCATTTAGACAGGAACAATTCTGGGATAAAAATATTTGAAACAGGTGGATGGCCCCATTTCTCAACAGGGGGCCATGTGTTTATACTGGAAGTGGTCTCTTCAGGTTCTATCTTCCTGCTGCTGGTCGTTTCAGGTAATGTCATGCTCATTAGGACATGGTAACTTCTCACATCCCTGCCATTTGAGATATTTAGTGTTTCTCCTGTACCTTACCCTTCACTATTGCATATTTATATTCATTCTCCTGGCTCTCTGGTCTTCTCTCCTGTCTTCCCCCCTAACTTATCCAGCCCCACTTTTTCCCCTCTCCCCTCTCTCACACATATCACTTCCTCCCTCTGCCTCCTGTGATCATTTTCTACCCCCTTCTAAGTAGAATTGAAAGATCCAAACTTTGGCCTTCCTTCTTATTAAGCATTTTATGGTCTATGAGTTGTATCATGGGTGTTCCTGAGCTTTTTGGCTAATGTCAACTTATCAGTGAGTACATACCATGTATGTACTTTTGGATTTGTGTTACTACTGAGGATGATATTTTTTAGTTCATTCCATTTGCCTGCAAATTTCATGAAGGCATAGATTTTAATGGTTGAGTAGTATTCCATTGAAAAATGTAACCCATATTCTGTATATATTATTCCATTGAGGTACACCAGGATTGTGTTTATCTTCTGTATATTATAAGTAAGTTTTCTATGAACATAATGGAGCACATATCCTTGAAATATGGTGGAACATCTTTTAGGTATATGCCCAGGAGTAGTATAGCTGGATCTTCTGGTAGAACTATTTCCAGTTTTCTGAGGAATGGCCAGATTGATTTCCAAAATGGTAGTACCAACTTGCAATTCCATCAGTCATGGAGGAATATTTCTCTATCTCCTCATCCTTGTCTGCATCTTCTGTCACCTGAGTTTTTGTTCTCTTCCCTTCTGATGAGTGTAAAATGAACATTGGTCTCATGGACATTTTAATTTGCATTTCCCTGATGATTAATGATGTTGAACATTTCTTTAGAGGCTTCCTGGATATTGAAAATTCCTCTTTTGTGAAGTCACTGTTTTACTCTGTAATGCATTATTTTAATTGGGTTATTTGGGTTCCTAGAGTCTAACTTGAGTCCTTGAATATTTTAGACATCAGCCCTCTAACAGATATAGAGTTAGTAAAGAACTTTTTCCAATCAGTATGTTGCCCTTTTGTCCTAATGACTGTGTGCTTTATTTGCAAAAGCTTTTCAGTTTCATTAGGTCACATTTATCAATGTTGATCTTAGAAGCTGAGCCACTGGTATTCTTTTCAGGAAATTTTCTCCTATGTCAACATGTTTGAGGTTCTTTACCACTTCCATTTCAATTAGATTCAGTGTATCTGGTTTTATTAGGAGGTCCTTGAACCACTTGGAATTGAGATTTGTACAAGGACATAAAAATGGAACAATTTGTATTCTTCTACATGCATACCACCAGTTAGACAATTTGTTAAAGATGGATTCTTTTGTCCACTTCATAGATTTGGCTTTGATGTCAAAATCCAGTGACTATAGGTGTGTGAGCTCATTGCTATGTCTCCAATTGGATAGATCAACCTGTCTGTTTCTGTTCCATTATCTGGAAGTTCAGTTTTGTTTTGTTTTGTTTTGTTTTGTGTGTAGCCCTAGTTGTTCTGGAACTCACTCTGTAGACCAAGCTGGCCTCAAACTCCCACTGCCTGGCTTTTCATTTTATTATTTTATTTTTTATTATTTTAGTTCTTAAAATCACTATTGCTCTGTAGTACAGGTTGACAGGTTGAGGTAATGGATGGTGATTCCTCCAGAAGCTCTTTTATTGTTGAGAATTGATTTCACTATCCTAGGGTTTTTGTTTGTTTGTTTTGTTTTGTTTTGTTTTGTTTTGTTGTTCTTTCATAGGAAGTCGAGAATTTCTATCTCTGTGAAGAATTGAGTATGAATTTTGATGGGAATTGTACTGAATCTGTAGATTACTTTTGGAAAGATGGTCACTTTTACTATGTTAATCCTATTGATCCATTCATTAGTATGAGAGATCCTTCAATCTTCTGAGGTCTTCTTTGATTTCTTTCTTCAGAGACTGAAGTTCTTCTCATAAAGATCTTTAACTTTCTTGGTTAGAGTCACATCTAGAAATTCTATGTTATTTGTATCTATTGTGAAGGGTATTGTTTCCATAATTTCTGTCTCAGCCCATTTATCTTTTGTGTAGAGAAATGCTCCTCATTTGTTTCAGTTAATTTTATATCCAGCTACTTTATTCAAGTTGTGTATCAGATATAGGTTTTCTGATAAAATTTTTGGTGTTGTTTACATATATTATCATATGATTTTCAAATAATTATTTCCTGACATTTTCTTTTCTAATTTCTATTGCTTTGACCACCTTTTGTTCTCTAATCCTCTAGATAAAACTTCAAGCACTATATTGAATAAATAGGGAGAGAATGGGCAGCTTTGACTTATCCCTGATTTTAGTTGGATTGATTAAAGTTTCTCTCCATTTAATTTGGTGTTGGTTGTTGATTTGCTGTATTTCGTTTTTGTTTTGTTGTTTTTTTCATTTTTAGGTATATGCCTTGAATTCCTGATTTTTCCACGACTTTTAACTTGAAGCAATGTTTTATTTTCTCAAAGTCTTCTTCAGCAGCTAATTAGATAATCATGTGATATTTTTGTTTGTTTACATAGAGGAATACATTGATGTATTTCTGAATATTGAACCATCCCTGCATCCCTTGAATGAAGCTTACTTAATCATGGTGAATGATTTTTTTAGACATGTTCTTGAATTTAGTATGTGAAAATTTTATTGATTATTTTTCATTGATATTCATAAGTGAAATTGGTGTGACAGTCTCTTTCTTGGATCTCTGTAGGGTTTAGTTATCAGATAACTATGTACTTCATTGCTTCATAGAACCAATTAAGTTGTTTTCCTTCTGATTCTATTTTTGTGGAAAGGTTTGTATTGATACTATTTATTCTTTGAAGTTCTGATAGAATTTTGCACTAAAACTCTGTGGCCTTGGGCTTCTTTTTTTATGGCTTCTATTTCCTTAGGTGTTATGGAATTGTATTTATAGTTTACTTGATTCTTATTTAACTTTGGTGTATGGGATCGGTCTAGAAAATCAACTATTTCCTCTATATTTTCCACTTTTCTTGAGTATAGGCTTTTGTAATAGAACAGGATTATTTTTTTAATTTCCTCAGTTTATCTTGTTATGTCTCCCCTTTCATTATTGATTTTGTTAGTTAGGATACTGTCTCTTTGCACTTTAGTTAGTTTAGATAAGGGTAGTTATGATGATTATTGGTATTATTCTCTTTGTTTCTAATTTGTTGATTTCAGCTCACTGTGTCATTATTTCCTACTGTCTACTCCTTTTGGTGTGTTTGCTTATTTCTGTTCTAGAACTTTCAGATGTACCTTTTAAGTTGCTAGTGTTGTATATTTTCAATTTCATTATGAAGGCTACTAGTGCTATAAAATTTCCTCTTAGCACTGCTTTCATTATGTTCCATAAATTTAAACATTCTTTGTCTTCATTTTAAAATAAATCTAGAAATTTGTCAATTTCTTTATTTCCTAAATAGGTTAAAGTTTGCTTTCTCAGTACCTACTTTGAATAGTAGTCATTCACTAAAGAGATACAACTGGTAAGTATTTCCACAGAAAAAATGTTAAATAGTCCAACTTTATGTCAGTATTTTGTTCAAAAAGCATTAGAAATAATCATAACAAACCCCCTCTGTCAATCATTTATCACCATATGGATTTCTATCTGATGGCATTCTGACAAAGATCTTTTCGAAAATAAATTTAGGAAAACCAAATGAATTCTGCCATGCACTGGATTACAGATGGCTCCAGAAGAAAAAGTGCAAAGAGAAGATTCACTTAGTTCTTTGGGTTACAAAATTAATCATCAAAATATTTGACCACTAAGGTAGAGAAAGTTGTGAACAGTTGAGAAAAATTAATGGAAAATATTAACTGTGGGGTGAGAACTTGAATTGGATTAAATAAATATGAATTACATAATTTGTCTCAAGCATTACAAGATTCAAATTTAAACACTGTAAGATGTATAACAGCTGAAACAAAAAAAAAATTAACTCTTGAAGAACAAAGACTACATAAGACATATATGAGCTGAGTTGATTCTAAACTTGCTTTTATTTTGGTAATTTTACCCTTAATTCATTTTCCTACTGGGCTCATTCGGCAGGCAATGAAAAGTTAGTGTTATGAAATGCACTTTGTTAGCTCATATTGAAAGTAAGAAACCGAGAATATAAAGAAAGTTTTCTGAGTTAGTTTTAAAAGGTAGAATAAGATTTCACCAATTATCAGGACTACATCTGGTCAAAATTTTAGTATTTCATACAAATGCCGAGATTATGACAGAGATTATTGTGGGTAATCATTAAAGATTGGCAAAAAAAGCTTACAGTAATTACTTGGCTATAATTAATAACAAATATCCAAAAAGCAAAGATACACAGTTTATAAAAAGTAGTAATTGAATCCTTCAACATATTATAAAAGAGCACCAATTCCAGAGGCAGCAGCATTCTGTATGAATCTAGACATGATGGGATGGCAAGTTAAATATTAAAGAAAATAAACATGGTGTTCAAAAGTCCATATACCTCAGTTCCAAAGTCAAAATTGTATGTGAGCCCTATGAATATTATCAGATTATCCTTAATCTCTTAACATAGTCATTCATTACTTATATGTGGAAAGAATTGTTTTGCATAAAGAAACTACTGAATTCATACCTGATTTCTCATATTTAAACATATTATCTATACAATTGCAACAGACTATCAGAAGTAGAAATCATCTATTAAGTATCACTCATATGCAGTCTCATATAGTTTTTTCCAGGTCTATTATCTGGAAAATACCAATATTTACCTATTACAAAAGGAAATTTGTTAGAAGCTTCAAATTTTCATGAAAAACATTGCATTAAGGGGAAAAGTTTAACGAAAAATCCCAATCTAATTGAAGAGAAAGTGGGAAAGAGCTGCAGCCTCATTGGAGGCAGGGAAAGGGGGTGTTCTAAATAGGACTCCAATGGTTCAGGCTATAAGATCAACAATTTATAAATGGAACCTCATCAAACTGAAAAGCTTCTGTAAGGCAAAGGATATAGTCAATAGAAAAAAATGCGCAACCTACCGAGTGGGGAAAAAAAAATTCATTAACCCCATATCTGAAAGAGGGCTAATTTCCAAAATATATAAAGAACCAAAGAATCTAATCTCCAAAAAACCAAACAACCAACTAAAAAAATGGGGTATAGAGCTAAACAGAAAATTGAGAACAGAGGAATCTTGAAGGCTGAGAAGCACTTAAAGAAATGTTAAAAGTTTTTAGTCATCAGAAAGCAATAATGGGGGGTGGGGTGGGGGGTGGGTGTGTAAGAGGGTTGGCAGAGGGAGGGAGTGACCTGGGTGGCAGAGGGTAGGGGGGAGGAAAAAAGGGGAACATGATCAGGTATTGTGGAGGGAGGGACAGGAGTGAAGCCCTGGGGGCCAGCAGAAATAATGGAAATAGGCAACCTTGAGAGTTAGGTGTTAGGAGGACTCTATAGAATGTACCAGGAACTTGGGATATGAGAGATGGTCAGGAATCAAAGGGAGGAATCTTAGATAAAATGTTCAACAATAGGGGGAGGGAACTTGTAAAGTCTACTTCCAATAGAAAGACAGGGTATCAAGTGGAGGGATGGGGTTGCCAACCTAGAGTCAAAAAACTCTGACAGAGAATTGTCCCTGTCTAAAAGAACTCCAGAGACAAAAATTCAGAAAAGACTGAGGGAAAGGAGGTTCAATGACGGTCCCAAATTGGGATCTAGCTCATGGGGAGGATCTTAAGACCTGACACTCTTACTGATGCTATAGTGTGCTTACAAACAGGACCATAGCATGGCTGCCCTCTGAGAGGCTCAGCAAGCAGCTGAAAGATTCAGATGCAGATATTTATAGCCAACCAGTGGATGGAAATCAGGGACCAATGGGGTTGAATTAGATAAAGGCTGGAAGAAGCTGAGGAGGAGGGCAGCCTTATAAGAAGACCAGCAGTCTCTACTAACCTGGGCTCCAGAGATCTCTTAGGTACTTAGCCACCAATCAAAAAGCATACACTAGCTGATAAGAGGCTAGGACACATATAAAGCAGATGAATGCCTGGTCTGACATCAGTGAAAGAATATGCACCTAATACTTAAAAGACTTGAGGCCCCAGGAAATGGGAAGGCCTGGTGGGGTGGGAATGGTGGGGACATTCTCCTGGAGAGGAGGCTGAATGAATTGGCTGAGGAACTGTCAAAGGAAAGACCAGAAGGTGGGTAAGGACTGAACTGGAAAAGAAGATTAATGGTAATTTAAAAAATCAAAACAAACAAAACCAAAAGAAAAATAATAGAATTTTTCATAGTAAGATAAATAAAGATATAATATTCATGAGCTTTGTATCTCTAAACTTCTTATACCCATGTAAATTTACTTTTAACTGCACCAGAACTCATGATGATCTCAGAGTCATTTACAAAAATCCAGAGAATATTTCATACTTAGGTAACTGCCTTCACTGTCCATTCTCATTTGAAAATGCAACAACTTCTAATTAAATTAAATTAGTTTTGAGAATTTTAAACAAGTTTAGTGTATACTTATATCATTTTACTCCCCCCTTTGGACCTTCAGCCCTCCATACTTCCTTGTGAAGTCACAGTACGCATACAGAGGAAGAGAGAAAGGAGACCAATGTGTCTTCTGGTTTTTTTTTTTTTTTTTGATATTTTCTTCATTTACATTTCAATTGTTATCCAGAAAGTTCCCTTTACCCTCCCCCATCCCCACCTTGCTCCCCTACCCACCCACTCCCACATCTTGACCCTGGCATTCCCCTGTACTGGGGCATATAAAGTCTGCGTGACCAAGGGGCCTCAGCTTACAGAAAAGTGTTTTTCTGTGGCTCTTTCAAAAACCTGTTATTTTCTACTTTTTAATTCTTCATTCTCTCTGCATTATCCTCCTTTCCTCCTCTTCAATCCCCCATCCCAGTTTTTCATTTTCCCATACATAACACCTGTTGCTAGACCTTTTTTTCTCACTCCCTTATGGTAACTTTCTATTTTTTTTGGCTTCAGCTGCCTCATGATATAAGATCTAATATAAAATCTCAGAGATAGGATCCATATAAGAAAGAACAGGTGGCTTCTGTTTTTCTGCATCTTAATCAGTGTATATTTTAACACCATAAATTTCCCTGCAAATCAGTTTTCATTTTTTCTACATAGTTGAATAAAATGGTATTATATATTTACTCCATAGATTTTTATCCATTCTTCTGCTGAAGTACATTTAGCTAATTTCAATTTCCTAGCTATTGTTAACAGAGCAGCAAGGAACATTGCTGAACAAATAACATTATTTGCAGGGCATTAGTCCTTTGGACATATGATAAGAAGTAATACATATGAGTCATATGACAAATCAACTTTAAGCTTCTTGAGAATTCTGTGCATTTATTTACTTAGTTTCTGATCCAAGTTGCAATTTCTCTAAAAGGACTTTTGTTTTACCTTACATAATATAAGTACATGTCTATTACTTACATCTCAGAAATATATATATATATATATATATATATATATATATATATATATATATATATATATAATTTACAAAGTCCTTAATACTAATAATTCAATATAGACACTGCAGGTTGATATGTTTTTCTATTCCAGAAAGTACAAAAACAATATGTGTGCCCGCAATAAAGATTAGCAAAAGGTAAAATGTGATAAATCTTAGGAATTCATATTATATAGATGATTTTTATATTCAGTAGGCACGATGTTTAAAAGAATAAAGGCAAAATAAATTGTTATTTTTCATTTAGACAGTGTGATTTGTCAACTTGATAGGATTTGCAATCAACTGTAAAAAACACCTCTGGGTATGTGCGTATGTGCACATGTGTTTGCATTTGTGTATGTGCACATGCTTGAGTGTGTGTGTGTGTGTGTGTGTGTGTGTGTGTGTGTGTGTGTGTGTGTTTCCTGACAGGATAAATTAACTGAAGGTGAAGAATACCTTCAAGAATGAGGATTAACTTCTGATGGCCTCTCACATACAAGTATATCTGAGGCTCCTTGTCTTGCCTATGAATAGCATATTCTGGGACTTACATCTATCATTTTGCTAGCTCTGCTGCTATCAGAAAAGCAA
The DNA here is from genome assembly GCA_902729485.2 of Mus minutoides. Classification (NCBI taxonomy): domain Eukaryota; kingdom Metazoa; phylum Chordata; class Mammalia; order Rodentia; family Muridae; genus Mus; species Mus minutoides. The sequence continues at coordinate 4,549 of CACVCL010032367.1, read as the reverse complement.
TGGAACCTAACTTCTGTGGAATTCCAATATGGGCTGATGGCAGCTGCCTTTTCAGGAATCTACCATGATTTCTGTCTAGATTGAGACCTTTGAAGTTTTTAGCTTTATATATTGAATATTTGTCAAATTTTAGCCTCTCTAGGATGTAGCCACTTTTCTACAACCTAGTATGTATCATATAACCAAATATGATAAAGATAGTTTGTAATCTGTATTTATTTTATCTGTACTTTTCCTCAGAAAAAAAGATAAATATTACCAAAATATATGTTAGTTTTCAGAAAGTGCTTGTTAACATGCACATTTCATAAATCAATATAATTTATAGCATGAAAATTATGAACTTGAAGTTAAGGTATGCTCTGCTGATAATGAGGCTGTGGAACATTTTCAAGACACCAAATGGCTATTATATAGGGAAAATATTAAAGAGACCTGTTGGATTTCAATGTTAATGAGACTGTACTATCAAATAATTTAAAATATTTTCTAGGCCCCGTGGAGAAAAATTTATTTTACATGATTCAAAGATCATGAAGCTAATGATTTTAAGAGCTATTTATTAGAATGTGTGTCATTCAGAATAAATACTCATGTGTTTTAAATTTTACATAATTGGTAAAATGTTTTCAGAACTAAAATCTACAAACTGTTTTCCCTTTAGGATAAATGACACAATATTTGCCACTTCTGTGTAGGTGAAAGTTTTATACAAAATAAGGATCTGAATAATGAGAATTAGAATATAAATGTGTATATTAAATTACTCTTATCTGAGATGAAAAGTACTTCACAATAAATATAGGTAACAGGGACCTTTAGAAAAGTCAGTGTTTTATATGAAACTATTTTCAAATGTTATAATTTAAGCATACATAATGTCTTGTGTTTTGGCAATAATAACTACATAATTACCTTCTTTCATTCTTTACCTTCCTACAAACTCTGTTATATATTCCTCCTTGCTCTTTTTCAAATTCATGGTCTCCGTTCTTCATTCATTATTTTTACGCATGTACACACAAACGCACACGTGTGCGCACATGCACACATACACGCTAACAAACATAGAGTTTAGCCTGATTAGTATGAATGACATCTTTTATAAGAATTTTTTAGGATGATTAAGTATTAAGTTGGTCTGTACTTCCTTAGGAAAACTACCGCTCTAGGTCTTAGCACTGTTTAATTTTCTCTAGTAATTTATAGAGGATTGAGGTCTTTAGGACTTTTAACTGTCCACATTAGCTTATCTATTGTGTCCTTTTTCTAACTTGTATTTAGGGAGTCAAGTGGATGGAACACTATGGATGTAGCTCCTGACATTACTACAAGACACATCTCACAGCAAAGTTTCAGTTCTTGCTCTTATACAACATTTCAACACTCTTCTGCAGGGTCTTTGTGCCATCAGTGTGGACATTTTCGGAATATGCATCAGTCAGAACTGGTGCCCCAACTCTAAATTTTGTTTCTTTTTTTCTTAAATGGTCTCTGTTTGCTGAAAAAAAAATCCCCTCATGAGAAGGGATAAAAACTCTTATCTGTGAATATATGAACACATTTTAAGAATTCAGTTAAAGATTATGCTGGTTTAATGAACTGGCTTCTCCTAAGACACATGAGCTGTGTACAATATGATAAATATGGATCAATTTGTTCAAGTACAGGTGGATCAAGGACCTCCAAAGAACAAACAAAAACAAAAGCAGATACTGAATAGAAAATAAGTGGGAAAGATTCTTTTCTAGAGTAAGACCAGCACCATTTGCTGAAGATCATTCCTCTGTCAACTGTATGGGTTTGACTTCTTCATGAAAGCTCAAGTTTCCATACATATGTGGGTTTATTTATTGGTCTTATATCCTATTCCACTGATTATCCTGTCTATCTATAACAATACCATGTGTGTGGTCTTTATCACTATTCCTTTCTGGTATATCTTGAGGTTTAGGTTGGCGATTCCCCCAGATCTTTTAATGTATAGAATTGTTTTGGCTACCCTGGGTTTTTTGCTTTTTCCATATGAAGTTGCTTTACCTTACATATTGATGGGGATTGGTTTGAATCTATAGAGTGCTTTTGGTAAGATGGCCATTTTCATTATGTTAATCCTAACAATCCATGAGTATGAGAGATCTTTCAATTATCTGAGGTCTGCTTTGATTTCTTTCTTCAGGAATTTGAGGTTCTTGTCATACAAATCTTTCACTTGCTTGTTAAGAGTTACACCAAGATATTTTATATTAATTGTGACTATTGGCAATGGCATTGATTTCCTAACTTCTTACTAAGATTGTTCGTCATTTCCATAAAGGAAGCCTACTCATTTTTCTACTTAATTTCATATTTTGCCACTTTGCTGAGGTTGTTTATCAGCTGTAGGATCTCTCCAATGAAATTTTGGTGGTCACTTAAATATACTACCCAATCATCAGCAAATAGTGATATCTTAATTTCTTCCTTTCCAATTTATACCCCTTTAATGTTCTTTTGTTGTCTAATTGCTCTAGTTAGAACTTCGACTACTATAATGGATAGGGAGAGAATGGTCAGCCTTTTTTGTCCCTGAATGTAGTAGGATTGCATCTAGTTTCTCTCCACTTATCTTGATGTTGGCTGTTGGTTTGCTACATGTTGTTTTTATTATGTTTTGGTATGTTCCATGAAATCCTGATCTACCCAAGACTTTTAAGATGAAGAGATGTTGCATTTTGTTGAAGACCTTTTCAACATCTAATGAGATCATCATGTAACTTTCCCCCTTGATTTTTTTTTTATATATAGTGTAACAAATCAGCAACCTATAAATTGGGGAAAAAATCTTTACTAGCCCTTCATTAAATAGAAAACTAATATCCAAAGTATATAAAGAACTCAAGAATTTTACCTCCAGAAAACCAAATAAACTAATTAAAAACATGGGGTACTGTGGTAAAAAGAACATTCTCAGCTGAGGAATACCAAATGGCTGAGAAGCACTTAAAAAATATTCAACCTCCTTATTTATCAGGAAAATGTGAATCAAAATGAACCTGAGTCTCAACCTTACACCAATCTCAATGGCTAAGATAAAAACTCTAGGAATAGAATATGCCTGTGATGATTTTTTTTCTCTTTATTAGATATTTTCTTCATTTACATTTCAAATGTTATCCAGAAATTTCCCCTTACCCTCCCGCATCCCCGCCCTGCTCCCCTACCCACCCCCTCCCACATAATGGCCCTGGCGTTCCACTGTACTGGGGCATATAGAGTCTGTATGACCAAGGGGCCTCTCCTCCCAATGATGGCCAACTAGGCCATCTTCTTCCATATATGCAGCTAGAGACATGAGCGCAGGGGGAACTTGTTAGTTCATGTTATTCTTCCACCTATAGGGTTGAAGACCCCTTCAGCTCCTTGGGTACTTTCTCTAGCTCCTTCCTTGGGAGTCCTGTGTTCCAACTAATAGATGACTGTGAGCAACCACTTTCCTGTTTGCCAGGCATAGGTATAGCCTCCCATGAGACAGCTATATCAGGTCCCTTTCAGCATTATCTTGCTGGCATATGCTATAGTGTTTATTTTGGTGGCTGATTATGGGAAGGATCCCTGGCAGCCGCCTTCACTGGTTGGTCCATCCTTTTGATTCAGCTTCACACATGATCTCTGTAACTCCTTCAGTGTATGCTTAGTTCTTAATTCTAGGAAGGGGCAAAGAGACCACATTTTGAACTTCATTCTTCTTGAGATTCATGTGTTTAGTAAGTTGTATCTTGGGTAGTCTAGGCTTCTGGGCTAGTATCCACATATCAGTGGGTACATGTTATGTGAGTTCTTTTGTGATTGGGTTACCTCACTCAGGATGACACCCTCCAGATCCATCCATTTGCCTAGGAATTTCATATATTCATTGTTTCTAATAGCTGAGTAGTACTCCATTGTGTAAATATACCAAATTTTTTGTATCCATTCCTCTGTTGAGGGACATCTGGATTCTTTCCAGCTTCTGGCTATTATGAATAAGGCTGCTATGAACATAGTGTAACATGTGTCCTTATAACCAGATGGAAACTCTTCTGGATATATGCCAAGTAGAGGTATTGCTGGATCTTCCAGTAGTACTATGTCCAATTTTCTGAGGAACTGCCAGACTGATATCCAGAGAGGTTGAACAAGCTTGCAGTCCCACCAAGAGTGGAGGAGTGTTCCCCTTTCTCCACATCCACGCCAGCATCTGCTGTCACCTGATTTTTTGATCTTAGCCATTCTTACTGGTGTGAGGTGGAATCTCAGGGTTGTTTTGATTTTCATTTCCCTGATGATTAAGGATGTTGAACATTTTTTCAGGTGCTTCTCAGCCATTCCGTATTCCTCAGTTGAGAATTCTTTGTTTAACTCTTTTTAATGGGGATATTTGATTTTCTGGTGTCCACCTTCTTGAGTTCTTTATATATATTGGATATCAGTCCCCTATCAGATTTAGGATTGGTAAAGATTCTTTCCCAATCTGTTGGTGGCCCTTTTGTCTTGTTGACAGTATCTTTTGCCTTACAGAAGCTTTGCA
>CACVCL010032366.1:0-17538 GCA_902729485.2 Mus minutoides | reverse complement strand
TGCTCCCCCACCCACCCCCTCCCACGTAATGGCCCTGGCATTCCCCTGTTCTGGGGCATATAGAGTCTGTATGACCAAAGGGCCTCTCCTCCCAATGATGGCCAACTAGGCCATCTTCTTCCATATATGCAGCTAGAGACATGAGCGCAGGGGGAACTAGTTAGTTCATGTTATTCTTCCACCTAGAGGGTTGAAGACCTCTTCAGCTCCTTGGGTACTTTCTCTAGCTCCTAACTTGGGAGTCCTGTGTTCCAACTAATAGCTAACTGTGAGCATCCACTTCTGTGTTTACCAGGCACTGGTATAGCCTCCCACAAGACAGCTATATCAGGTCCCTTTCAGCATAATCTTGCTGGCATATGCTATAGTGTTTATTTTGGTGGCTGATTATGGGAGGGATCCCTGGCAGCCGCTGTCACTGGTTGGTCCATCCTTTTGATTCAGCTTCACACATGATCTCTGTAATTCCTTCAGTGAGTGCTTTGTTCTTGATTCTAGGAAGGGGCACTGAGACCACATTTTGAACTTCATTCTTCTTGAGATTCATGTGTTTAGTAAGTTGTATCCTGGGTAGTCTAGGCTTCTGGGCTAGTATCCACATATCAGTGAGTACATATTATGTGAGTTCTTTTGAGTAGAAGCCCTTAAAGTGCTATAGGCAAACACTGCTAAACAGGTAGAAGAAACACAAAAATCCCTTAAAAGAACTACAGGAAAACACATCCAAACAGGTGATGGAATTGAAGAAAACTATTCAAGATCTAAAAATGGAGGTAGAAACACTGAAGAAAACCCAAAGAGTGACAACACTGGATATAGAAACCCTAGGAAAGAAATCAGGAACCATAGATGTAAGCATCAGCAACAGAATACAAGAGATTGAAGAGAGAATCTCAGGTGCAGAAGATTCCATAGAGATCATGGACACAACAATCAAAGAAAACGCAAAATGCAAAAAGATCCTAACTCAAAGCATCCAAGAAATCCAGGTCACAATGAGAAGACCAAACCTACAGATAATAGGAGTAGATGAGAATGAAGATTCTCAACTTAAAGGGCCAGCAACTATCTTCAACAAAATCATAGACAAAAACTTCTCATACCTAAAGAAAGAGATGCCCATGAACATACAAGAAGCCTACAGAACTCCAAACAGACTGGACCAGAAAAGAAATCTCCTGACACATAATAATCAGAACAACAAATGCACTAAATAAAGACAGAATATTGAAAGCAGTAAGGGAAAAAGGTCAAGTAACATATAAAGGCAAGCCTATTAGAATCATTCCAGATTTCTCACCAGAAACTATGAAAGCCAGAAGATCCTGGACAGATGTTATTCAGACACTAAGAGAACACAAAAGCCAGCCCAGGCTACTATACCCAGCAAAACTGTCAATTACCATAGATGGAGAAACCAAAGTTTTTCATGACAAAACTAAATTCACATAATATCTTTCCACAAATCCAGCCCTTCAAAGGATAATAATGGGAAAACACCAAGTCAAAGAAGGAAACTACACCCTAGAAAAAGTAAGAAAGTAATCCTTTAACAAAACTAAAGGAAGACAGCCACAAGAACAGACTCCCATTTTTAACATCAAAGATGACAGGAAATAACACTAACTTTTCTTCGATTTCCCTTAAAATCAATGGACTCAATTCCCCCCCCCCCCAAAAAAAGGCATAGACTAACAACACACTGGCTACACAAACAAGACCCAACATTTTGCTATTACAGGAAACCCACCTCAGAGACAAAGGCAGACACTACCTCAGAGTAAAAGGCTGGAAAACAATTTTCCAAGCAAATGGCTCGAAGAAACAAGCAGAAGTAGCCATTCTAATATCGAATAAAATGGACTTCCAACACAAATTTATCAAAAAAGACAATGAGGGGCACTTTATACTCATCAAAGGCAAAATCCACCTAAATGAAGTCTCAATTCTAAATATCTATGCTCCAAATGTAAGGGCAGCCACATTCATTAAAGAAACTTTAGTAAAGCTCAAAGCACACATTGCACATCACACAATAATAGTGGGAAACTTCAACACCCCAGTTTCACCAATGGACAAATTCTGGAAACAGAAAATAAACAGAGACACATGGACACTAACAGTAGTTATGAATCAAATAGATTTAACAGATATCTAAAGAACATTTTATCCTAAAACAAAAGGATATACCTTCTTCTCAACACCTCATGGTACCTTCTCCAAAATTGACCATATAATCAGTCACAAAACAGACCTCAACAGATTAAGGAACTGAGAAGAAGACATAACAACAGAAATGGAAGAAACCCCCCAAATCATCAGATCCTACTACAAAATCCTCAAAAAACTGTAAAATATGAACAAAATGGATATTTTATTATAAAGATATCAGGTACCAATGTTAATTCAGGATTAGTTCTCTTATCATTTTCATATGTGCAATATTTAAAACTTAGCATACTTATTAAAACTAATTTTATCTATCTATCTATCTATCTATCTATCTATCTATCTATCATCTATATATTTATCTAATTATTATTAATATATAGCAACTACATTTTAGAAATCATGAATGGACAAAAACATATCAATATTTGGATTAAAGTTATGAAATTTTGATATCAAATCAAATTCTAAGTATTGACAATTTGTTCTTGAACTAAAATAATGACTCTGATGATGGGAGAAACAATACAGAATAAATCTCATACACAAATACCAACAATGTGGCAAATTGCTTCCATTCATTTGTTTCTGAAACTTGCTATTTTACTACAGTTATCAACATTAAAACTGAATTGACTAAAGTGCTTACATGCCTAAATTATATATATATATATATATATATATATATATATATATATATATATATATATATATATTAGATTTGAGGTTTTCTCTTCCTCCCTATTCCAGAGACAGCTGCATCTTCTCATGCAGTGCCAGCTTTCTTTCTATAGACATGTTGGTGAAGGGCAATGTGAATAGATTTAGACATATTGGATGCCTGGAAACCAGCTGCCTTCTGCTCTGACTCTGGTAAAGTGGACATTATTGCCATGAATGATCCCTTCATTGACCTCAACTACATGGTCTGCATGTTCCTGTATGACTTTCCCCATGTCAAGTTCAATGGCACAATCAAGGCTGAGAATTGGAAGCTTGTCATCAACTTGAAGCCTATGACCATTCTCCAGGAGCAAGCTTCCACTAAATGGGGTGAGGTTGGTGCTGAGTATGCCTTCAAACCTATTGGTGTTCCACCATCATGGAGAAGACTCAGTCATTATGCCAATGACTCATATTTGTTTTGGTTGCAAGCAATAAGAAATATGACAACTCATTCAAGATTGCTAGCAGTACCTCCTCCACCACCAACCACTTAGCTCCCCTGTACAAGGTCATCCCTGACAACTTGACATCATGGAAGGGCAGATGACATGGTCTATGCCATCACTCCCACTCAGAAGACGATGAATGGCACCTCTGGAAAGCTGTGGCATCAGAGCCATGTGGCTGCCTAGAACATCAACCCTGCATCTAATGGTGCCGCCAAGACTGTGGACAAGGTCATCCCAGAGGTGAATGGGAAGCTCACTGGCATGCTCTTCCAAGTTCCTACCCACAATGTATCTGTTGTGGATCTGACATGCAGCCTGGAGAAACCTGGAAAGTATGATGACATCAAGAAGGTGGTGAAGCAGGCACCTGAGGATACATTAAAGGGCATGCTAGGCTACAACAGAGGGACAGGTTGTCTCCTATGACTTCAGTAACTTCCCCTCCTTTACCTTTGAAGTTTAGGCTGGCATTGCTCTAAATGTCAACTTTGTAAACCTCATTTCCTGGTATAACAATGAATATAGCTACAGCAACAGGGTATTAGATTTCACGTCCTACATAGCCTACAGGGAGTAAGAAGCCTTGGCCCATTCACCCCAGCAAACACATGAGAGCAAGAGAGAGGCTCTTGAATGCTGAGGAGTTCCTGTCCCAACTCAGCCCCCTACACTGAGCATCTCCTTCATAGTATCCATCCCAGACCCTCATAACAACAGGAGTGTACCAAGGAACCCTAACACCTTAAAAAAACATCATTGGGAAGAGAGGCCTCTTGGTCATGCAAACTTTATATGCCCCAGTACAGGGAAATGCCAGGGCCAAGATGTGGGAGTGAGTGGGTAGGGGAGCAGGGTGGGGGATAGGGGACTTTCAGGATAGCATTTGAAATGTAAATGAAGAAAATATCTAATAAAAATTGGGAAAAAACCCAATAAAGTTTGCTGCACCAAAAATGTATTTAGTTGAATAATTTGGCTTCTAATTAATATTAAATGTTCAAATTTTAACAATTTAATTTATAATGATGGAGAATAAAAGATCACTGTTTTTATATGTTAATAATTTGGTTGATCTAGCATTTCATACTGCTAAAAACTTCCTTGATTTGAGTTCCAGAATCCAATAGCATCATAATATTCATTTATATATAATTTATATATATAATAGAATTAATTGTTGAAAAACAGGCCATTTTAGCAAAAATCTAACAGTGAATAAAATCAATGCTAAAAATGGAAAAAATGTTTAATGGTTTATGTTCATTTTTCCCCCATTTCTTTATGGATGTTCTGTCACAGGAAAAAAAAATATCAAGGGAAAAAGTAAAGTTGCATGTATTTAAATCAGAATTGTAACTTTGAAAAATGTTTACTTGCATAATACTGCTTGGTGTCTTTAAGTGACATTTCCATTTCCTTTCACACTGTGACATTTTTGTGACATTCAGAAACAAGATGGATCCTCCAATTGAAGAATTTAATTTCATATTCTTTGAAGAGAACAGTGATATTGATTTGTCCAGACACTGGTAGTATTCTGTTCCACTCACTAACATTCATTCTGACAAATTACAATCCAGATGCAATGTCTTTCATTTGATAAACGTCCACATGTGCACATTCATAACCACTTTTATTGCAGATATTACACAATACTTTGTCTAATCCACAGATTTTTGAGAGCAGTATCATAGGACAGAGCTGTTTGATGAAATGTACATGATGGCCCTATGGGTGTTTCTATCATAGTTAAAGAACTTTGAAAATCTGTAACAAGTAACCATGGAGACTGTCATCTCCACAGAAACAATGCTCTCAAATTAGATGTGAAAGGAGGTCGAGTAGACTATTGCTATTTCCTTTCTGTTTTGTCTTACTTGATCACAGACAGAAAATAAGACAAATTATGTTCTAACAATTACAGATAATTTCAGTTGAAGATCAACACACTCCATTGTTCTAAATAATATAATTTCAATGAAAATTATCATAAAAATGCCAAATAAAATTAATATTCTTCAAAAGAATGTTTAATAATATGCCAGTTCAAATTGTTCATTATCATAAGTTTTTATACATAACTGCAAAGTCAAATTAGTGTAAAATGTAAAGATGTTGATCTAATTTTCATAAGCCATCACTTATAGTGCTTTTATTTAAGACTCTCATAAAATTTCCCCTGGAGTCTGTTGGTCATAATGAAAGATTTTCTAGTTGTTTTAGCGTTCAGGAGCTTCATTAATTTTTCTTTGGACTACAAATTTAATGGCAATTTTAAGTCACAAACTATAAGTTTGCTAACAATATGCTCCTAAAAATATGGCAAAGATCATTGCTTAAAATATTATCACAGGTTACTAAACTACAATAAACCAAAAATATATAAAGCCACCATTAATCCAAGTAGGAACATATAGTATTGAAATATGCCTGATCTGTGCAAGCTTAAATCTTAAAACCATATGCTTTATTAACAACAGATGTGGCATTTAACAACTGTTCTTTAATTAGCTGCAAGGAAAAAAAAAACACACTAATTCCTCTTTCAAAGGACCATATCCATTAACATCCAGATGAACTGGTGCCCAAAGTCTTTTCTATTTTCAAAATAGCTGTTTTGAAATGCTGACATCTCTAATTATTGTAGAGATCTTTATTCTTTCTAGATTCAAAACAGTGTCATTGCATCTTATTCATTATACTTCAGGTGCTCCAGTTAATTTTGCTTGGATTACTAACATTAGGACAATTTCAACTGTACCATTGCAACTTTTTTTTACAGTTCATATAGTCAATATTAACATGTAATAGTTCAAGGAAAATAAAAATTGAACAGGAAAAATTTGAATACCATAGCCATAGCTTTAGATGATATATTTATGCCTGCTATTTGCAATGTAATACAAGATGAGAAATGACTTTTTTGTCTCGCCTATTATGCTATAACATGACTAAAAGCAACTTAAAAAGGAAGAGTTCATGTTTACTGAAGTATTCAAAATTATAGAATCTTCATGGAATAAAAAGACATAGTGGAAAGAACCCAGATGTCCCTCAACAGAGAAATGGATTAAAAAATTTGTTACACTTACACAATGGAGTACTACTCAGCTATTAAAAACAATGAATATATGAAATTCCTAGGCAAATGGATGGATCTGGAGGGTATCATCCTGAGTGAGGTAACCCAATCACCAAAGAACTCACATAACATGTACTCACTGAAAAGTGGATATTAGCCCAGAAACCTAGAATACCCAAGATACAATTTACTAAACACACGAAACTCAAGAATGAATATTAAAATGTGGTCACTTCACCCCTTCCTAGAATTAAGAAAAAGCACACATTGAAGGAGTTACAGAGATCATGTGTGGAGCTGAACCAAAGGATGGACCAACCAGTGACTGCAGCAGCCGGGGATCCATCCCATAATCAGCCACCAAACATAGAAACAATTGCATATGTCAGCAAGATAGTGCTGAAATGCCTTGATATAGCTGTGGGAGGCTGTACCAATGCCTGGCAAATATGGAAGTGGACGCTCACACTCAGCTATTAGATAGAACTCAGGACTCACAAGGAAGGAGCTAGAGAAAGTACCCAAGGAGCTGAAGGGTTCTTCAATCCTATACGTGGAAGAATAACAGGAACTAACTAGTATCCCCAGAGCTCATGTCTCTAGCTTCATATATAGAAGAAGATGGCCTAGTTGGCCATCATTGGGAAGAGAGGCGCCTTGGTCATGCAGACCTTATATGGCCCAGTACAGGGGAACACCTGGACCAAGATGTAGGAGTGGGTGAGTAGGGGAGCAGGGCAGGTGATGGGGGAGGGTATCGGAGACGGGATAACATTTGAAATGTAAATGAAGAAAAGATCTAATAAAATGGGGAAAAAAAAGACATAGTGGCTAGAGTGGGAAGATTCTGATCACATTTATATGCATATAAAAAGCAGAGAAGTAAAGCAGTATGTACAACCCCAAATCTATCCCCAATAGATTTAGATCTCTTGAAGGTATGTAACGTTCACAAACAGACCTACACCAACTAGAGACCAACTGTGTAACTGCATGGGCCTCAAGTCTCCATAATCACCAATATCAGAATGAAGAGAGTGTTACAACTATTTTTTTTCAAATGTGGAGAAAAACTAAGAATCTTCTCTAACTTCCCACATGTATATGAAATGAACACAGCCTTTCAAATTATGTAACTTCATAAAAAAATCAGAAAATAAAGAATAATAAATATACTGTCATAAAACACAAATGTCATTTGTTTCGCTGGCGAATGCTGCTTATTACTAAGTAAGAGCCTCAATGAATTCTTCATTATGACTTTCAACTGCATAAAAAAGGTACAGCAAAAGAAAATCCAATAGTATAGTCATTTAAAAACTACATGTAAATTTCCCTGACCCAATAATATGACTTTAGCTGAAATGAACAGAGAATGTGAGCTAGAACTTGTAGAGACCAAATACAGTAGATAGGCATGGACCCTGGTTGAGGAATGGGACCACCCACCTATCTCAAAGTTTTTAACCAAGAAATGTTCCTGTCCAAAAGAACAGGGACAAAATGTGGAGCGGAGACTGAAGGAAGGGCCATCTGGGGACTGCCCCACCTAGGGGGTCCATCCTATCTGCAGACACCAAAAAAAAAAAAAAATAGCTTTTAAAGTAATATTAAGATATTACTTAGTAACTGAAAGCAGGAGGGGAACTTGAGAAGGGGAAATGAATTAATGAGTTGGAAAGCAGGATAAGAGAAGGAACAAACATTGTATGTTTGTGTAAATGTAATTTTAAGAGAAAACACAAATTTGCAAATAATGAAGACATAACTTAAGACTCTCACATTTTATCATGTGTTCACTTTTGGATTTTAGATGAATGATGTATAGAATCTTAAAAGAAATTTTGAAAGCAATTATTCTATGAAATTTATACTAAAACTCTTCTCATTTTTTGAAAAAAATATTACTTAGTAAGACAACTGCTATAATACCCATTAAACAATCCATATTTGAGTGTGTTAAATACTTTAAAAAACCAAAGTAAACAAAAATATCCTCCAAAACAAGAATATATATTCAATCTAGACACAGCGTGTATTGATATGGCTTACATGAACAAAGATTCCTATCTTTAGAAGTAAGGCATGAATATCTGGATATTTACATGTTCATGTATTCACACAGCTTGCCTAATTACTTAGTTGAATAAACAAGATAAAAATATTATACTACTATTCAAATTATGTTTTTCAAAAGGAGAAAATATCTCTTTGCAGTATATTTACTAAAATGTACTCATAGAGATATGGAACAAGTCAGAGTAAAAGACACACAGGGTTAGTTATTTACCATAATTTTTTCAAATATTTTATTAGATATTTTCTTCATTTACATTTCAAATGCTATCCTGAAAGTCCCCTATACACTCCCCCCCCCGCCCACCTCCCCAGCCCACTCACTCCTGCTTCCTGGCCCTGGCATTCCCCTGTACTGGGGCATATGATCTGCTTCCTGGCTGAAGATGAAGGCCTGAAGGCTTAAGAAGCCTGTTGGTTCTGTGGACCGTTCTTTCCTGTGCGGACTGGTCTCTGAGAGACCTGGGATACAAGATGGTGCTCTCACCTGAGTCGTGGGGTGAGAGCCCTCCCTGGAGGCCAACTCTCCTCTGACAGGGGTGCCAGATGTCTGGGTCTCCGCTCTGTCTCCTGGCTGAGTCTGAAGGCTCAAAGGGACCCTGTCTAAGAAGCTCTGTTGCTTCTGTGGCCCATGTGCGCTCTTGCACCGACTCTTCTCTGAGAGTCCCAGGATGCAACATGGAGCTCCCACCTGAGTCCCGGGGTCAGAGCCCTCTCTGGAAGCCCAAACTCCTCAGTGATCCTAAGATCCTGGGTGTGCAAGGGTGCCTGTGCATGGAGAGTCCTCTGGGGACCATGGGACCATCTTCCGAGTTCATGCCCAAGGTGGCCTGGGGCTGGCACCGACTGGAACCCTACTATCTACCATAATTAACCAGCCAAGCCAGATTTTATACAAACAACAACTTGTAAACAACAAAAGGTTTTTGTTTTGAACATTTGCTTCTATTTCTTTATTTTCTTTGATATTCAGCCATGGATGTGAACATTATAGGTCCAATAAAGACAAATCACTTTGGTCTAATATCTTAGGACTTTTTACATTTTTCGTACAAAAAAGTACAGACTTCTAATAATATTGAGAACAACATAGTCTTTCTTAGCAATAGAAAACCAATTATTTTTCCAATACCAATTGATCAATATTGAATGTATACATATAAGTAACAGTGCACAGACTAAGCAAATTAATCGGGAAGCAGAGGCAGGCGGATTTCTGAGTTCGAGGCCAGCCTGGTCTACAAAGTGAGTTCCAGGACATCCAGGGCTACACAGAGAAACCCTGTCTCGAAAAACCAAAAAAAAAAAAAAAAATTTAGAAATATATATGTATACACACACACACACACACACACACACACACACACACACACACAGGTCTGCTTATACTTATTCCTGTGTAACAATAGTTAATGGGGAAAAAGGAATCCATGAATTTGGAAGAGAACAAGAAGAGATATATGAAAGGATGTAGAGTGAGAACAGAGAGGATTGGTGATGATGTAATTGTATTACAGTTTCAAAAATATTCAAAAAACATAAAGTAAGAATGTCATGGGACAAAGGACACAATAAAACTTGTAAAGATCTAGAGTATGAAGTCAGAAGTCAAGCAAAACTAAACTTTTAAGATCTGTGGGGTGTGAGTGAGCAATGATGGTGTCTTCTTGAGAGCAGAAAGGGTGATCTCTGAAATATATAATCATGTCCATTATGCTCTGCTGCATGAAGGCATGCTAGGTTGACCTCTAAAGAGCAAGTGAGTGACTGGCAAGGCAAAATGGCTCCATAGAATGTTACACAGATAGTACATTTTTGCCAACAAAATCTGCAGAATTTCAGCACTTCTTTCAGAGACATGCTGAAAGCACTCTAAAATTCCTTGTCCTTTGGCAAAAAACCAGAGAGTGCATTTAAATTTGGCTGTGTTATAAAAGTCATGTAAACAATGAGTACTGTTAAATGAAAGCAGTTCCACGTAAATTACCTTAAATAAACTTAGAATGAATTAGAAAATAGATTTAAATATATTTTAAATAAAATCTTGTAATGAATTTTTAGGATGTCCACACCTATCAGGAAATGAGGTAGGAGAGCTTCTCCCTCTGTCATGACATTATATCATCCATGTCCTAATGCTATCTTTGTTGCAGACTACAACCTGTGTCCTATTCTCAGGGGTCTATAAAAATACTTGTGGCAAAATTAGCTTTCTTTCCTCCTGTGGAGGATCTCAATATCATTCTTCTAGTCAATCCTAATTACTTGTTGTTTTCTCCCAATAAAAAGAAATACTTTCTACCCAGAACTATCAATGGTACACCAGCGAGAATCAAAGAAGCATGTCATAGCAGGCAACCCACAACCATTGTATTCTCCTAAAAAACAGAGAAAGCAAAAGAAACCAATAAACTAACACCCACAATAAGTTCAAGACCTGACCAGATATAAGCATCTAGAAGGACAATTATAGAAAAGCCAGCATAAAAGCAAAATCAATCTAGCCATGAAAGTGTAGCTTTGCTAGATCACAACCACCATACCTCAGAGGCCCTGAGAAAAGCACTATACTTGCAATATAAGTAACAGGTATCAAAACAGTCTTCATGGGTATGTCCAAAGTCCACAAAAAAGATGTGAATGAATCTACTAACTATATCAAGAAATGAAACTGTTCAAGCCATGAAAGGGAAAATAAAACCAATAAAGAAGAAATAAAGAAGTCAAACTGGAAATTAGAGATTTAAGCATCCAAGAGGAGTAGACTGAAGGAAAAAATAAAACTCAGTGATGGAATTAATCACTTAGAAGCAAAAAGAACTATATAAAGAATGAACAAAATCCAGAGCTGGTTCTTTGAGAAAATCAAAATCAACCAGTTGAATAACCATTAGCTAAACTAACTAAAAGGCAGAAAGATAGTATGTATATATATATATATATATATATATATATATATATATATATATATATATATATATATATATATATATATATATATATATATATATATATATATATATACAACAAAACAACAACAACAAAAAAAACAAAAACAAAACCACCACCACCAACAACAAAACAGAAATGAAAAGGGAGATATAACAAAAGAAACGAATGAAATTCAAAAGAATCACTAAGCCTTATTTCAAATATCTCTACTCCACTAAACCTAAAAATCTAAATGAATGGATGGTTTTATTAATAGATTGCACTTACCAAAGCAAAATCAAGCTCAGGTAGAGTCTAAATAGTCCTATGAATCCCAAGGAATTAGAAGCAGTCATTGAAAGTCTGCCAACCAAAAGAAGCCCAAGAGCAAATGATTTTAGGTCAGAGGGAGAATTCTATCAGACTTTAAAAGAAAAGCTAATACTAATACTCCTCAAACTACTCCACAGAATATAAAAAGAACAAATATTGGGAAACTCATTCTATGAGATCACAGTCACCCTGATACCGAAACCACACAAAGACTCAAAATAGGAGAATTTCAGACTAATCTTCCCTGTAAATATTGATGAAAAAGTACTCAATAAAATACTCATGAAGCAAATGCAAAAGCACATCAAAAACTTTACCATAATCAAGTGGGGTTCAACTCAAGGATTCAGGAATGTTTCAATATACAGAAATTCATCAACATAATCTGCCATACAAACAAACTGAAAGAAAAAAAAAGATCATTTCATTTCATTAGATGCTGAAAAGGTCTTTGCCAAAATCCAATACCTGTTTGTGTTAAAAGACTTGGAATATCATGAATAAAACACACACACATAAACTCAATTAAGACAATAGACATTAAGTCAATTGCCATCATCAAATTAAATGGAAAGAAAGTTAAAGCAATTTGACTGAAATCAGAGACAAGGCAAAGCTATCACACAAAGGTAGTACTTAAAGTTCTAGCGAGAGCAATCAAACAACTAAAGGAGATAAAGGAGAAAATCAAAGCATCATTGTTTGCTGATGATATGGCAGTATGCATTAATGATTTTAAAAAATCACTCTTTAAAGAAATTCTACAGCAGATAAATACCTACAGCAAAGTTCCAGGATACAACATTAAATACAAACAAAATAAAACAAACAAATAAACAAAACAAAACGACAGAAACTGTAGCCTTCCTTTGTGGAATGATATAAACTGGCTGAAAAAGAAATCAGAAAAACAATGCCTTTCACAATAAACCACAAAATATAAAATCTGTTGTAACGCTAACCAAGCAATTGAAAGTCATGTGTGACAGGAACTCAATTCTTGGAGGAAACATATTGAGGAAGTTTCAGAATATAGAAAGATCTTCAATGCTGATTATCAGTAGGATTAGCATGGTTTTAAATGGCCATCTCAGGAAAAGCAATATACAGATTCTATGCAATTCCCTTCAAAATTCCCACACAGTTCTTTACAGACCTTTAAATAACAAACCTCAAGTCCATTTGAAAGAACAAATGAAAACAAACAAACTTACAAAGAAAATTATAGCTAAGATCTTGCTATAATATAAAAGAATTTCTGGAGGTACTACTAACACGGATGTTAGGATGTTAGGCTATACTAAAGAGCATTAGTAATAAAAATTGCATGATATTGGTATAGAAACAGACAGGTTGATAAATGCAATTGAATTGAAGACACAGGAATAGACCCACACACCTATAGAGAAAGGTGTCCTATAGACAAAGAAATTTTTAACAAAGAATCCAAAACCATACAATGAAAAAGCATTTTCAACAAATGTTAGTTTAACTTAATTTCTGCATGTAGAAAAACCTCAACCTAAAAGTGAATATACTAACTGTAATAGACTAAAAAGTGGGAAATACTATTGAATTCATCGATACAAAAGACAAAGACAATTTCCTGAACAGGCTCAGCCACTAAACAAAAATTAGTATATGGGACCTCATGCAACTGAAAAGCTTTGTAAGGCAAAAGACACTGTCAATAGAACAAAATGGTAACCTAAATTTTGGGAAAATATCTTCACCACCCCTCCATCCCAAAGGTGGGCTAATATACAAAATATATAAAGAAGTCAAGAAGTTAGAAACAAACAAACAAACAAACAAACAAACAAACAAAGAAAAACCCAAATGACTCAATCAAAAATGTAGTACAGCCGGGCGTTGTGGCGCACGCCTTTAATCCCAGCACTTGGGAGGCAGAGGCAGGCGGATTTCTGAGTTCCAGGCCAGCCTGGTTTACAGAGTGAGTTCCAGGACAGCGAGGGCTTCACAGATAAACCCTGTCTCAAAAAAACAAAACAAAAGAAACAAACAAACAAAAAAAGTAGTACAGAACTAAAAATAATTCTCAACAGATAAATCTCTAATGGCTGAGAAGCACTTAGAACATGTGCATTGGTCTTAGTCTGCAGGGAAAGGAAAGTCAACATGACCTAGAGATTCCACCCTATAATCATCAGTATGAAAAAAAAAAAATCAAAACAACAACAACAAGAAAAAAAAAAAACCTCAAGGATGACACATGTTGTGAAAGGATGTATATCAAGTAGAACATTCTTCCATGGCTGGTGGGAGTGCATACTTGCACAACCACTCTGGAAATCGACCTCAGGAAATTGGGAAGAGTTCTTCTTGAAGACCAGCCTTGCTGCTTCTGGGCCTATAACCAGAAGATGCTCCAGCATATCACCAGGACATGTGCTCCACTATGTGCATAACAGCAGAGACTAGAAACGACCCAGATGCCCTCAACTGATGAGTGAATACAGAAAATGTGGTTCATTTACACAACAGAATATTACTCAGCTAATAAAAACAACTATTAAAAATATTTTGCTATGCTTGCAGACAGGAGGCTAGCATGATGGTCCTGTAAGAGGCTCTAGTCAGAAACTGACTGAAACAGATGCAGAGAGCCACAGCCAACATTGTAGAGGACTTATGAAAGAGTTGGGGAATATTGATGCCCCTGGAGGGCATAGGAACTCCACAGGAAGACAAATACCATCCACTAACCTGGACCCATGGGGCCTCTCAGGGACTGAACCACCAATGAAAGAACATACAAAGGCTGGATCTATATACCATATGTGCATCTTGGGATTCATGTAGGCCTCCCAACAACTGGAACAGGAGCTGTCTGTAAAGCTGTTGTCTGACTGTGAATTTTGTTCCCCTAATTGGGATGCCTTGTCTGGCCCCAGTTGGAGAGGATGTGTCTAGCCCTGCAGAGACTTGATATGTGAGGGTGGGGAGGGGCTACCTGGGTTGTGGCAGGGGGATTTCCACCATCTCAGAGGACAAGGGGAAAGGTGTAGAGGGAGGTATTATGTAGGTGGGACTGGGAGGAGGCATATCAGCAATCAGAATGTAAAGTTAATAAATAAATTCAAGGAAAAAGAAAAAAAATAGAAAATTAAGCAGGAACCATATGGGAAACCATACCAACAGAATACAGAGATGTATGAGAGAATCTCAGATACTGAAGACAAGAGATGAAAATGGATATCTACTGATTAAAATATTTTAAAAACAAGAAAAATATGAAAACAAAACTAAATCAATACAAAAACTAAAAAGGTCATGGGCATAATATCGATAAAATCCTGAACAGTATGGAAAAACATCTAATGATGATAGGAATAGAGGATGAAGAAGAAAGCCAGATGGAAAGCACAGAAAATATTTCAACAATATCAAAAATAAAATGTTCCTAACCTAAAAAAAGGAGATACCTATCAAAAGACAGAATGTACAACATGTAAAATGTCAAATTGACTGAACTAGAAAAGAAAATTCTCAAGTCATATAATCATCAAATCACTAAAGTTATGTAACAAAGAAATTCTTTTAAAGCAGCAAATAACAGTTTATACATATAATTAGTCTTCCCCTTTTATTATGAAAACTCTTTGCTACAAATGCAGACCTCTACAGACAAAAACCACAATTCATCAAAATTCATAATTTGGTAGTCTAGTCCGAATACATACAGTACTTTTATTTCTTAAATAATTTTATATATAAAAGTCAAACATAATACTCCAGTTAATTACATAGTAATACGAGCAACATCTACCATTACACTGCCAGCTTTGTACTACAATCTATTTTACCTTGAGTAAGAAATACAGATCTTACAAAAAAAATACCATGTCAAGATTGTGTCTCTGATTCCTCTACAGATTGTACAGAACATATTCTAATTTTAATTTTAAACAAATTACTGTTTGGTATTTTAATTCTTTAGCAAAGTAGACAAAGGGTTGAATATGTTTATGCATTTACACAAAATCAGCCTTCTTGTTTTTTTCTGAAGTTAATATGACTATTCTAAGTTTTACTTAATATACTTAAATGAATATACTGAACCATTGTCCTTCAATGCTATGCATCATGTATCTTTAACAATGAGACAAATTTCTTATTTAAATTACCACTCCAAATTGCACTCCAAAAGTCATTATACTTACTCTAAAATAACAATAATTTTTAACATATAGACAAAGACATAAAGCATAAAATAATATTTCTAGATGGGTGATAACTTGACACTTTGATGTGAAATTTATTCATAGAGACTATATTAAAATGTCATAGAATAAAAGAACATCTATATTCTTACTTACTCATTTACTCAGACCATAAGGGTCCAATGATCCAGATCTATGAAGTATGGAATCACGTAGCCATTTAAGAATGAGGTTGGTCTAATTTCACAAGGACTGTAAAACCAGTCTCTAGGACTGCTTAATAATATCGATTATTCCAACTTGAGATTATCTGTTATAATTTTGTTTATGACTTAAGAACTTCACTTGCAGAAATAGACCTTAATAATATATAAATGTTTATAGAAAATCCATATATTTGTAGTACAAAAAAGATACTGGAATATCCTAGATGTAAAAGTATCAGAGAAGGAAATGTGTATGAATACATATATTCCATAACAGTTTTAAATGCTATTCCAGAAACTCTATTGTTAGATACTATATTAACTCTATTGTTGGATTCTATATTTCATAATACAATTACTTATTTGCATTATTTTTCTATGAGTAGTTTTTGTGAGCAAGAAAATTAGCTTTTCTCTATTCAAAGAATTAGCCATAGATCATTTTTCTCACTATTTTCCCTTGAGAACCTGTTACTTTTTTAAATAACAAAGAAAAGAAAGAAATTAAGTTTCTTAAGTATGATAAGAGACTGAGGTGGACAACAATAATATTATGTAATTCAAAACAGCTAGCAAGAGAATTCTTGGAATGCTCCAAATACAAATTCAGGATAAGCATTTGTGTGGATGTGCCCTGATTGATCATTGCATAATGTATGCATGAATTGAAGTGTCACACTGTGCCACAAGAATGCAAAACAATAAAAATGTGTGTCATTGGAAATTAAACATATGCATTTACAATGCATATAGAAGTGGAAAATTCCACAAACAAGCAGAAAAAAAAAACAAAACTTACTAAATCGTATTTCCAAAATTACCATAACCCTTATGATTTCTCTAGGAGAAAAATAACCTGTGGAAGTTTTAATCAGCATTTCCATGATATATCCTCAGGCCTCAAAATAAGAAGCCTGAAAATAATGAACTCCATAGTTAATAGGCCTGTTTGTCAAAGACTCGTAGTTAGAAATTCTGAAACTACACTTTTATTATTCAAGGATTGCATGATTATGTAAATATATTTTAGATAATGAAAGTTTGTTTTTTCACCATGAGATAGAACTTATAAGTACAGCAGGGAAGAAGTATAAATGAGCTTCTACTGTTTGACTAGAATGTATGATTGCAGTGTAAGCTTGTGTATTTATAAAGAATAAGTAGCTGACTGCTATACCACTGCACCTCCATTCTCCAACACCTCTCTTCTACCTTCCTCAGAAGTATGACTCCTAAACCATACAGATAAGCTTTCCATTTCCCACCCATCATCCCTGCTCTCAGGGCCAATCCAAACTGCCTTGAGCAGTCTGCTATCCCAGGGATATTTCCATTCTCCCCACAAGTCTCCATCTTCAAAAGACCTGTGACTCCTGAAACAT
>CACVCL010032359.1:0-17581 GCA_902729485.2 Mus minutoides | reverse complement strand
TTGTTGTAAATTTACCCTTCTGTGGAGCTAATAAAATGGACAGCTTTTATTGTGATTTTCCTCGGTTCATCAAACTCGCATGTACAGACACATACAGACTGGAGTTCCTGGTCACTGCCAACAGTGGCTTCATCTCCATGGCCACCTTCTTCATCCTGATTGTATCTTACATCTTCATCCTGGTCACAGTTCGTAAACATTCCTCATGGGCTTCCTCCAAAGCCCTCTCCACTCTCTCAGCTCACATCACTGTGGTCGTTTTCTTCTTTGGTCCTTGCATTATTGTCTATGTGTGGCCTTTCCCGACTTTACCCATAGATAAATTTTTAGCAATTTTTGATGTCATTATCACTCCTTTTATGAATCCTCTCATCTATACGCTTAGAAATAATGAGATGAAGGTTGCAATGAGGAGACTATTTATTAGGGCTTTACATTTCAAAAATTCTTTCATTGGCAGTTTAAGAGATTCAAATTAAACTAGAACATTCTTGTGGATAAAACATTTTTCATCCTGTACTTCATGCTCTTCTGAAGAAATATATACAAGCAAAATTGAATGGACCCAGCAGATGGTATTTACATGCCATATGGTATGTATACATACATACATATGTATGTATGTATGTATGTATGTATGTATATATATATATATACACACATGTATAGATATATATACATATTTATAGATACATATGTATACACACAGAGATGTGTGTGTGTGTGTGTGTGTGTGTGTAAAATTTATGTTCATGTGAAAATAATAAAAGAAGATGAGGCCTTGAATTTGATAGGAAAGAGTTCTCAGACATGAGAAGAAATTAATTATGTAACTATAGTTTAATTAAATATGATCAAATATTTTATTTCGTGCTTTAAACATTTCAAAAGTCTCTTCAACTTAGTGTTTTAAAAAGCTATTGTGAAGTACCTCATCAAGTATTCTCTGCAGATCTGATTAGATTTTGCTAAAGAACTTTTGAATTCTGAACATATGAAAAAGCCATAAATTCATCCTAAAATATGGTTTATGTCAGATGCTGTGTCTTTTATGGAAGAGATGGCAACTTCTGGAACCTCACACACTAAACACACTTTGTTATCTCAAATGTTGGAACCCTCTCTTTGACACTAGTCCTCAGAGACAAAGGTAGCTCTTCAAAACTGCTCAGCAACATCAATTCAAGCCTTGAGACTTGCTCGGTATCTGTACAGCAACAGAAATACACAAAATAATTATTTTTTAGCTGGATAAATTCAAGAATTCAAGACTTCCATCATCTGAATTAGTTCACTGACAGGCAGATTTGACAATTTCTAACAGTTTTACATAAAGTTATAAGTGAAAAGTAAGCTTTGTGGTCAATTACAGAGAAAAACAGGAAAAATCTAATAATTTTAGACAGTACATATTTTTGAGACTAGATAGTGTAGATTACTATTGAACATATGTATATGAAAAATATTGCATCATATCTTTGTCTAGTCATTGTTTTGACAAAGATATATGTGTGACTTGTAGGGTCAGTATGAATACTTTGAATATTTTGTGGCTAAAAGGTTAAAATACTGTATTATCAATAAAATACAAAATAATATTATTGTAGACCTTGCTTATAAATATGTAAAAAGTACAGAAACTAGAATAGAAAACAATTGCAAACTATTAATAAATTGAAATATTAAAATGAGATGAGAAATGCATTATGCTTTTCATATAACATATGATTTACTTGAAATATAATCTTTGAAGTTAAGACAAAATTGAAGGAAATTACCTCACTAATTGTATTACCAGGTAATTCAAACCAGGTGTCACCTGAATACACTATTTTTTCATGTTTGGGTTATGCAACTGACAAGAAACAGACCTGCCATGCATGGGTTCCCAAATTACCTCTAGCACTCCTTGCAAGAAACTATGACAAAATCAGCAGAAAGACAATGCTGAGAGCTTCAATCAGTATCTTTCATTGATATCTTGCATAATCACTCCACTGAACCTCAGCTACAGTATCAGGGCATTGTGAACTTGGAAATAGATGAGCTGGCACTCCTTTCTAGAGCCAACTACTTCAACATTCCTCTGAAATATCCTCCAAAGGCTTCAATGTGGGTTTCTGTCTTAAACTCTAGGCAATAATACTGAAAGAGAAATTGTATGTATAGCATAATAATAAGATTGTCAGTTTTCCATAATGCCCTGACTCTTCAGCTTGTCTCTAACTTGGCATAACTATCAATCTTAGTTGCAAAAAAAATCTAGATTCTGTTCCCTATTTCCTAGGTTTCTTTTTCCTTGTTTTGGTCTGATTTGGATTTTCTTGGATCTGGGTTTTTGTTTTGCAGACAGATATGTGCATGCACGCATACATACATACATACATACATACATACATACATACATACATACACACAGAGACATGTACACACACACTCATACACACAAATATACATGCACCTACACTCACACATACATACACAAACACACACATCCATACAAATGCACACACAGACACACACAAGCACACTCACAAATGCAAACACACACACACAAACGCACAGCACAGTACAATAGACACACAGTACATAACACTGGACACACAGCACATTGGAATTTAATCCCAGGATTTCTAAGAAGCTAGGCATCCATTTAGACAACATAATAAATCCCTAGCACTCTGCATTAGGGATTGAACTTTGTTTGCATTGGACAAGCAGTGAACTTCATTGTCAGTCTTCTGTCAGTTCTTTCTAACATTGCATTGTATTGATTCATCTCACTTTTCAATGCCTTTTCTTAGTTAATCTCCTATCCTTAATGCCCTGATTCCATCTCAGAATTGATCCTCTTGGTAAATCTACCAAAGATTTTTTTGAAAATCTGATCATGCAATTCCTCTTGATAACCATCTACCATAGAGGATTCTAAGTCTTCCCCTCCTCTACATTTCTTCTGTAGAGGTGACAAGGCACTGATGTTTGGATTAACATGAATATATTATTACATGTTAGTGAAACATGTGAGTTCTTTGCCAAAAAGCTTGGTATTTATGGCAAAAGTGAGTAGTTTTAAGAATTAGTGTTTTCCATGAAACTCAAGAAGAATGAAGACCAAAGTGTGAACACTTCGCCCCTTCTTAGAATTAGGAACAAAGCACACATTGAAGGAGTTACAGAGATCAAGTGTGGAGCTGAGACAAAAGGATGGACCAACCAGTGACTGCTGCAGCCGGGGATCCATCCCATAATCAGCCACCAAACGCAAACACTATTGCATACACCAGCAAGATATTGCTGAAAGGGCCCGGATATAGCTGTCTCGTGTGAGGCTATGCCAGTGCCTGGCAAACACAGAAGTGGATGTTCACATTCAGCTATTAGATGGAACACAGGGTTTTATTCTCCCCTCCCTGTCCACCCTCTAACTGTTGCACATCCCATACCTCCTTCCCACCCCACCCCCATCTTCACGTGGATGTCCCCACCCAGCACCCTGCCTGACCTCTAAATTCCCTGGGGCCTCCAGTCTCTTTAGGGTTAGGTTCATTATATCTGAATGAACACAGACTCAGAAGTCTTCTATTGAATGTGTGTTGAGGGCCTCATATCAGCTGGGTCTTCAGGTAGATCTATTTCCAATATTCTGAGGAACCTCCAGATTGATTTTCAGAGTAGTGGTATCAGTTTGCAATCCCACCAGCAATGTAAGAGATTTCCTCTTTCTCCACATCTTTGCCATCATGTGTTATCACCTGTGGTTTCGATATTAGCCATTCTGATTGGTGTAAGGTGGAATCTTGGGGTAATTTTGATTTGCATTTCTCTGATCATTAAGGACTTTGAACATTTCTTTAGATACTTCTCAGCCATTCGAGATTCCTCAGTTGTGAAATCTCAGGTTAGTTCTGTACCCCATTTTTTGATTGGGTTGTATGGGGTTTTTGGTAATTAGTTTCTTGGGTTCTTTATCTATTTTGGATATTAGCCCTCTATCAAATATTGGGTTGGTGATTTTTTTCCCAATCTGTAGGTTGCTGATTTGTCTTATTGACTATGTCCTTTGCCTTACAGAAGCTTTCCAATTTGATGAGGTCCATTTATCAATTCTTGACCTCAGAGCATGAGCCATTGGAGATCTGTTTAGGAAATTTCCCCCTGTGCCAATGAGTTCAAGGCTCTTCCCCACTTTCTCTTCTATTAGATTCAGTGTATCTGGTTTTATGTTGAGGTCTTTGATCCACTTAGACTTGAACTTTCTGCAAGGTGACAAATATGGGTCTATTTTCATTTTTCTACATACAGACAGCCTGTTAGGCCAGCACCATTTATTGAAGAAGCCTTTTTTTCCCCACTGGATAGTTTTAGCTCCTTTGTCAAAGATCAAGTGACCATAGGTGTGTGGTTTTATTTCTGGGTCTTCAGTTCTATTCCATTGATCAGCCTGTCTGTCTCTGTACCAATACCATGCAGTTTTATCACTATTGCTCTGTAGTAAAGGTTGAGGTCAGGGATGGGGATTCCCCCAGCTGTTCTTTTATTAAGAATTGTTTTCGATATTCTGGCATTTTTGCCTTTCCAGATGAATTTGAGAACTGCTCTTTCCATGTCTTTGAAGAATTGTGTTGGGGTTTTGATGAGGATTGCATTGAATCTATAGATTGCCTTTGGTAGGATGGTCATCTTTACTATGTTAATTCTGCCAACCCATGAGCATGGGAGATCTCTCCATTTTCTGCAATCTTCGATTTCTTTCTTGAGAGACTTGAAGTTATTGTGTCCTACAGGTCTCTCTCTTGTTTGGTTAGAGATACCCCAAGATATTTTATATTATTTGTGTCTATTGTGAAGGGAATTATTTCCCTAATTTCTTTCTCAGCCTGTTTGTCACTTGTATAAAGGAAGACTACTGATTTATATAGGTTAATTTTATATCTGGCCATTTTGCTGAAGTTGTTTATCAGCTGGATAAGTTTTCTGGTAGAATTTTTTGGGGTCACTTCCATATACTATCATATCATCTGCAAATAGTGATACATTTATTTCTTCTTTGCCAATTTGTATCCCCTTGAACTCTTTTTATCGTCTTATGGTTTTAGCTAGCAGTTTGAGTGCTATATTGAATACATATGGGGAGAGTGGTCATCCTTGTCTTGTCCCCAATTTCAGTGGGATTGCTTCAAGTACATCTCCATTTAATTTGATCTTGGCTGTTGATTTGCAGTAAATTGATTTTATTATGTTTAGGTATGGGCCTTGAATTCCTGGTCTCTCCAATACTTTTAACATGAAGGGATGTTGTATTTTGCCAAACACTTTTTCTGCATCTAAGGAGAAGATCATGTGATTTTTTTTCTTTGAGTTTGTTTATATAGTGGATTATGTTAATGGGTTTTCTTTTGTTTGTTTGTTTGTTTGTTTTTGTTTGTTTGTTTGTTTGTTTTTGTTTGTTTGTTTGTTTGTTTGAGACAGGGTTTCTCTGTATAGCCCTGGCTGTCCTGGAACTCACTTTGTAGACCAGGCTAGCCTCGAACTCAGAAATCCACCTGCCTCTGCCTCCTGAGTGCTGGGATTAAAGGCGTGCGCTACCACACCCTGCCCATGGGTTTTCATATATTAAACCAACCCTGCATCCCTGGGATGAAGCCTACTTCATCATGGTGAATAATGGTTTTGATGTGTTTTTGGATTCTGTTTGCAAGAATTTTATTGAGTATTTTTGCATTGATAGTCACAAGCAAAATTGGTCTGAAACTATGCTTTTTGGTTGGGTCCTTGTGTTGTTTGGGTATCAGAGTAATTGTGGCTTCATAGAATGAATTAGGTAGTGTTTCTTCTCTCTTTTATGGAATATCTTGAAAATTGGTAGCAGGTCTTCTTTGAAGGTCTGGTAGAATTCTGCACTAAGTCCATCTGGCCCTGGGCTTTAGTTGGTTGGGAGATCTTTAATGACTTCTATTTCTTTGTGCGATATGGGCCTATTTAGAAAGTTTATCTGCTCTTGATTTAACTTTGATATGTAATATCTGTCTAGAAAACCATCCATTGCATCTAAATTTTCCAGTTTTATTGAATATAGGCTTTTATACTAGGATCTGATGATTTTTTTTTAATTTCCTCCGTTTCTGTTGATATGTCTCCATTTTCATTTCTGATTTTGTTAATTTGGATACTACCTCTAGTCCCTTTAGTTAGTTTGGCTAAGGGTTTATCTATCTATTCACAAAGAACCAGCTTCTGGCTTTGTTGATTCTTTGTATTCTTTGTTTCTATTTGGTTGTTTTCCACCCTGAGTTTGACTGTTTCCGGCCTTCTGCTCCTCTTGGGTGAGTTTGCTTCTTTTTGTTCTAGAGCTGTCAGGTGTGCTATTAAGTTGTTAGTGTAAGATCTCTCCAGTTTCTTTACCATGGCACTTAATGTTATGAACTTTCTTCTTAGCACTGCTTTCATTGTGTCCCATAAGTTTGGGTATGATGTGTCAACATTTTCATTACATTCCAGGAAGTCTTTAATTGTTTTCTTTATTTCTTCCCTAACCTAGCTATCATTGAGTAAAGAGTTGTTCAATTTCCACATGTATGTGGGCTTTCTGTAGTTTTTGCTGTTCTTGAAGACAAGCCTTAAGCCATGGTGATCTGATAGAATGCATGGTATTATTTCAATCTTCTTGTATCAGTTGAGGGTTGTTCTATGACCAATTATATGATGGATTTTGGAGAAGGTATCATGAAGTGTTAAGAAGAAGGTGTATTCTTTTGTTTTAGGGAGAAATATTCTGTAGATGTCTGTTAAATCCATTTGGTTCATAACCTCTCTTCGTTTCACTGTGTCTCTGTTTAGTTTCTGTTACAACAACCTGTCCATTGGTGAGAGTGGGGTGTTGAAGTCCCCCACTATTATTGTGTGGGGTGTGTTTTGAACTTTAGTAAAGTTTCTTTTATGAATGTGGGTGCTCTTGCATTTGGGTCATAGATGTTCAGAATTGAGACTTTCTCTTGGTGCATTTTCCCCTTGATGACTATGAAGTGTCCTTCTTTATCACACTTGATAACTTTTGGTTGAAAGTCTATTTTATTGGATACTAGGATGGCAATTCCTGCTTGTTCCTGGGACTATTTGCTTGGAAGATCTTTTTCCATCCTCTTACCCTAAGATAGTGGCTGTCTTTGTTATTGAGGTGTGTTTCTTGTATGCAGCAAAATGATGGATCTTGTTTGCATATCCAGTCTATTAGCTTATGTATTTTTATAGGTGAGTTGAGTACATTAATATTCAGAGATATCAAATAGAGATGTCTGTTGGTTCCTGATAATGTTTGTTTTTGTAGGTGGTTTATATGCTTATGGTTCTTTCCTTCTGGCTTTGTTGTAAGATGCTTAATATCTTTTGTCCTTTTTTTGGTACAGGTACTTAACTTGTGTTAGAGTTTTCCTTCTAAGATCCACTGTAAGGATGGATTACTAGAAAGATACCAAGTATGAAAATTGGTTTTGTCCTGGAATATTTTGGTTTCTCCATCTATGTTGATTGAGAGTTTTGCTGGATATAGTAGCCTGGGCTGACATCTGTGTTCTCTTAGAGTCTGCATGACCTCTGATGAGGCTCTTCTGGCTTTCATAGTCTCTGTTAAGAAATCTGGTATAATTCTGATAGGTCTACCTTTGTATGTTACTTGGCCCTTTTCCCTTACACCTTTTAATATTCTTACTTTGTTCTGTGCATTTAGTGTTTTGATTATTATATGATAAGAGGATTCTATTTTATGGCCCCATTTATATAGTGTTCTTTTTTTTAATTTTATTAGATATTTTATTCATTTACATTTAAATGCTATCCCAAAAGTCCCCTATACCCTCCCCCACTCCTCCCCACCCTGTTCCCCTACCCAACCACTCCCACTTCTTGGCCCTGGCGTTCCCCTGTGCTGGGGCATATACAGATTGCTAAACCAAGGGGCCTCTCTTCCCGATGATGGCCAACTAGGCCATCTTCTGCTACATGAGCAGCTGGAGACATGGGCTCAGGGGGTTCTAGTTAGTTCATATTGTTGTTCTACCTGTACGGTTGCAGACCCCTTCATCTCCTGGGGTACTTTCTCTAGCTTCTTCATTGGGGACCCTGTGTTCCATCATATAGATAACTGTGAGCATCCACTTCTGTATTTGCCAGGCACTGGCATAGGCTCATATGAGACAGTTATATCAGGATCCCTTCAGCAAACTCTTGCTGGCATATGAAATAGTGTCTGCATTTGGTGACTAATTATGGTATGGATCCCCTAGTGGGGTAGTCTCTTGATAGTCCAACCTTTTGTGTTAGCTCCAAACTTTGTCTCTGTAACTCCTTTCATGGGTATTTTGTTCCCTATTCTAGGGAGGAATGAAGTAACCACACACTGGTCTTCCTTCTTCTTGATTTTCTTGTGATTTGCAAATTGTATCTTGGGTATGCTAAGATTCTGTGCTAATATCCACTTATCAGTGAGTGCATACCTAGTGACTTATTTTGTGATTGGGTTACCTAACTAAGGATGATATCCTCCAGATACATCCATTCGCCCAAGAATTTCATTAATTCATTGTTTTTAATAGCAGCATAGTACTCCATTGTGTAAATGTACCACATTTTCTGTATCCATTCCTCTTTTGAGGGACATCTGGGTTCTTTCCAGCTTCTGGCTATTATAAATAAGGCTACTATGAACAAGAAAATCCACTCTTTTGTTCACATTTCTTTGCTTGCACTGAGTCACTGGTCTGGCTTTAGGCTTCTGGCCTCTTCTACACCATCAGCACTGGATCCTCACTAGGACTCCTTTCAGATATGCCTGTATAATGGAGATCCTGCAACTTTGAATCTTTAGGACTGGCCCCATTCATGGGATACAGCAGTTCATCAATGGGGTAGATTTGGGGGTGGGCAAACTCAGAGTCCTGGATCTAAGCCTAGGTGGAAGCTGGTCAACCCACCAGCTCTCCTGCACCCACACCACCAGGGTGAGCTTTCCAGCACTGCACCATCTAGCTCATTCAATGCCACAACCAGCAAGGAGCAGAGCTAGCTCTCCTGCTCTCATGCACTTGGGGCTAGCTCCCCAGAATCTGCACCAACAGGGCCAGCCCTGCTGTGCTGCCCAGATGGGGTACAGGGACCATTCTCCCGAGTGTTGCACACCCCCCACACCCCAGAGTTGCAGGCCCCATGAAGAACAGGGCCAGTTTTCTGCTCTCATGACCTCCAGGCCCGCTCTTCCCACTGCCTTAGGTGGCAAGAGGTAAGGAGTAAGGAGGGCATCTCTCCCTTGCTCATACCACGGTACAACAGACAAGTTACAGAGAGCCTTGGGTCAGTTCTCCCATGCCCCACCACACAGTAAGGTCAGCTTCACAGTGCTGCCCAGTGACGTGCAATGCCCACTCTCCCAAATGCTGCAGCCAGTGAGAGACAGAGAGCTCTCTCAAGTTCATGACCCGGGGACCTGACTTTTTCACAATCCTGTAAGAAGATACTGCCAAGGACCATGTGGCAGGAACAACAAGTAGCTTTAGAACTCATGGAATGTAGCCCACCCATTAGCCCAGTTTTGATAAGTGAGCCTCAGAGAAAGATGACCCCTAAAGACTCGATGCTGTTGTGGAGTTCTACTCTGCTTGCTGCCCTTACATCCCTCTTAATCTAAGAATTGTATGAAAACTCTAAGGGGGCTTCCTGCCTCTCACTGGGCAGTATCTCTGGCACTCACAATAATGATTGGTCTCTTTCAGGCATTACTGCTGGAGCAGATTAATGATTCAATCACCACCCTAGAGAATAACTTAAAAATGTAGGTTATCAGCTATGATCACCATCTTTAGAAAGTATTTGGACAAATAAAATTGTTAGTGAAGCTAGGCTAAAATGTTTTTGCTACTAACTAGAAAATCTTAGGAAATAATTTGAAGTTCAGAAAGGCACAGTCTTAATAGTTAAGCTAGGAAATTTTTAAGGTCAGGGAACAAGAACAATGGCAGCACTGGCAGACACGACTCTCACTGATGCTAGACCGAAGATGATTGATCTCTTGTACCTATTTTTGCCCTCAGCTTCCTGATATGATTTAATAAAAATTGCTGATGAGTAGATTGCATACTGAAGATTTAAAGAAGATATGACTGATATTTGTATAAGTTTAGATTTGTGATTCTTTTAAGATTCTTTAAGATTACTTTAAAGATAAGTAGTAATATAAATTGCTCCTTTCTTTGTAACCACAAATTGCTGCTTGCCTGTAAGAGAAACTGGCTGAGAAAAATACCTCGCTTGCTCACACTTTGTTAATCTGTAACAAGTTGCTTAGTTACAACTGTACATGGGCTCTTGGGAATAATGTGTTTTCTTTACCTGTACTATGTAATGTGTTTTCTTGTAAAGGTACTAGGGAACGCACTGTTTTTTCATAGTCATTCACTCAAAGAAAAATGGAATGTAATCACATTGTAATTTTACCTGCTTGAAAGAGTTTCATGGGATACATAAGCTATGTAAGAAAAAACACTGTTGGAGCTTGCTCCATCCACCAGGGGTATATGTGTATATGTGCATATATGTATATATGTATATGTGTAAAATGCTTGGAACCTATTTGATGGAAATTTGTTCTAGCTATTCAATGTGTGATTGTGTACATTTATGTCTATTTGTAGGTCTGTCTGCATGCATGCATGTATGTGTGAATGTATGTATGCATGCATGTATGTATACATTTGTGTGAAGTTATTGGAGTCTGCCTTTTGCTTCTTCCACTCAGTGTGTGTGTGTGTGTGTGTGTGTGTGTGTGTGTGTGCATTCTGTGTTTCTTTTTCTTTCTTGCCAGCTCCTAAGAGTTAAAAAAAAAAAAAACCTCAAAGGTTTTCAACAGCCACACGAAGTGAAAGTCCCAATGAATCAAGCTTTTTTCCCTCAGAGAGAAGTCTGCTAAGTAATTTCTCCTATTGCTGGTCACCATAAACTGAACCCGTCTTAAACCTATTTGGTTCATAACTTCTTCTTTATTATTATCATTAGATATTTTCTTTATTTACATTTAAAATGTTATCCCCTTTCGTAGTTTCCCCTCCAAAAATCTCCTATCCTCTCCCCCACTCTCCCTGCTCCCCAACCCACCCACTCCCACCTCCTGGCCCAGGCATTGCCCTATACTGGGGCATAGAACCTTCACAGGACCAAGGGCCTCTCCTCCCATTGATGGAATTTCTTGGTTTCTCCTTCTATGGTGATTGAACCATCCCTGCATCACTGGGATGAAGCCTACTTGATCATAATGAATGATCATTTTGATGTGTTCTTATATTCAGTTTGGGAGAATTTTATTGAGTATTTTTGCATCAATGTTCATAAGAGAAATTGGTCTGACGTACTATTTCTTCATTGGTTCTTTGTGTGATTTTAGGTATAAGTGTAATTATGATTTCATAGAATGAATTAGGTAGTGTTCCTTCTGTTTCTATTTTCAGGATAATTTGAAGAGTATTAGTATTAGGTCTTCTTTGAAGGTCTGATAGAATTCTCTAAACACATCTTGTCTTGGGCTTTTTTTTTTTTTTTTTTTTTTTTTTTTTTTTTTTTTTTTTTTTTTTTTTTTTTTTTTTTTTTTTTTTTTTTTTTTTTTTTTTTTTTTTTTTTTTTTTTTTTTTTTTTTTTTTTTTTTTTTTTTTTTTTTTTTTTTTTTTTTGGTTGGGAGACTTTTAATGATGGCTGCTATTTCTTTATTTCTTTAAGGGTTATGAGACTGTTTAGGAAATTGTCCATTTCATCCAGATTTTCCAATTTGGTTGAGTATAGGCTTTTGTAGTAGAATCTGATAATTTTTTTATTTTCCTAGGTTTCTGTTGTTATGTCTCCCTTTTCATTTCTGATTTTATTAATTTGTATACTGTCTCTGTGCCCTCTGGTTAGTCTAGGAAAGAGTTTATCTATCTTGTTGATTTTCTCAAAGAACCAGCTCCTAGTTTTGGTGATTCTTCGTATACCTCTTTTAGCTTCCTTTTTTTCTTTCTTTCTTTTTTATTATTGCTGGGTATTTTTTATTAGATTTTTTTTCTTTGTTTACATTTCAAATGTTATCCTCTTTCCTTGTTTCCCCTCCAAAAACCTCCTATCCCATCCCCACTTCCCTTGCTCACCAACCTACCCACTCCTGCTTTCATGTCTTTAGATTCCCCTACACTAGGGCATGGAGCCTTCTCAGGACCAAGAGCCTTTCCTCCCATTGATGTCCAACAAATCCATCCTCTACTACGCAGTTGGAGTCATGGATCCCTCCATGTGTACTCTTTGGTTGGTGGTTTAGACTCTGAGAGCTCTAGGAGTACTGGTTGGTTCATATTGTTGTTCCTCCAATGGGGCTGCAAGCTCCTTCAGCTCCTTTGGTCCTTTCTCTAGCTCCTCCATTGGGGGACCTTGTGCTCAGTCCAATGATTGTACGAGAGCATCAACCTCTAAATATATTAGGCACTGGCAGAGGCTCTCAAGAGACAACTCAAGAAGTTGGACTCCTGAGAACCAAATAACCGTATTTTAAAAATGGGTACATAGCTAAACAAAGAATTCTCAGTGAAGGATTATCAAATGGCTAAAAAGCACCTAAAGAAATGTGCAACATCCTTAGTTCATCAGGGATATGCAAATCAACAACCCTGAGCTTCCACCTCCCACCAATCAGAATGGGTAGGATCAAAAATTCAGGTGACAGCAGATGCTGGTGAGGATGTAAAGAAAGAGGAACATTCCTCCATTGCTGGTGGGATTGCAAACTGGTACAACCATTCTGGAAATCATAATGGCAGTTCCACAGAAAATTGGACATAGTACTACCAGAAGAGCCAGCTATACCACTCCTGGGCATGTACCCAGAAGATGTGCCAACATGTAATAAAGATACTTGCTCCACTATGTTTATAGTACCCTTATTTATAATAGCCAGAAACTGGAAAGAACCCAGATGTCCCTCAGCAGAAGAATGGATACACAAAATGTGGTACATTTACTCAGCCATTAAAAACAATGAATTCATGAAATTCTTAGGCAAATGGATGAAACTAGAAATTATCATCCCGAGTGAGGTACCCAGTCACAAAAGATCACACATGGTATACACTCACTGCTAAGTGAATATTAGCCCAGAACCTCAGAATACCCAAGATACAATTCACAGACCACATGAAGCTCAACAAGAAGGAAGACCAAAATATAAATACTTCGATCCTTCTTAGAAGGGGGTAATAAAATACCCATGGGAGGAGATCCAGAGACAATGGGAGGAGATTCAGAGACAAAGTGTGGATCAAAGACTGAAGTAAAGGCCATCCAGAGACTGCCCCACCTGGGGATCCATCCCATATACAGTCACCAAACCTAGACACTATTGTGGATGCCAACAAGTGTTCTTTTTGTTTCTATTTGGTTGATTTCAGCGCTGAGCTTGGTAAGTCCCTGCCCTCTACTCCTCTTGGGTATATTTGCTTCTTTTTGTTTTAAAGTTTTCAGGTGTGCTGTCAAGCTGTTAGTGTAAGATCTCTCCAGTTTCTTTCTGGAGGCACTTAGCGCTATAAGTTTTCCTCTTACCTCTGACTTCATTGTGTCCCATAAGTTTTGGTATGATGTGTACTCATTTTTATTAAATTCTACAAAACCTTTAAGTTCTTTCATTATTTCTTCCTTGACCATGTTATCATTGAGTAGAGCATTGTTCAGTTTCCATGTATATGTGTGCTTTCCACTGTTTTTGTTGGTATTTAAAACTAGCCTTCATCCATGGTGATCTGATAGGATCCATTGGCTTATTTAAATCTTTTCGTATCTGTTGAGACCTGTTTTGTGAACAATTATATGGTCAATTTTGGAGAAGGTACTGTGAGGTGCTGATAAAAAGGTATATTCTTTTGCTTTAGGATGAAATGTTCTACAAATATCTGTTAGATACATTTGGTTCATAACTTCTGTTAGTTTCACTTTGTCTCTGTTTAGTTACTGTTTCCATGATCTTTCCATTGCTGAGAGTGGGGTGTTGAAGTCTCTCACTATTATTGTGTGCAATGTGATGCGTGCTTTGAGCTTTAGTAATGTTTCTTTTATGGATGTGGGTGCCCTTTTATTTGGAGCATAGATTTTCAGAATTGAGAGTTCATCTTGGTAGATTTTTTCTTTTACCAGTATGAAGTGTCCTTCCTTATCTTTCTTGATAACTTTTGGTTGAAAGTTGATTTTATTCGATATTAGAATGGCTACTCCAGCTTGTTTCTTGGGACCATTTGCTTGGAAAATTGTTTTCCAGCATTTCATTCTGAGGTAGTGTCTGCCTTTGTCACTGAGGTGTGTTTCCTGCATGCAGCAAAATGCTGGTCCCTGTTTACGTATCCAATCTGTTAGTCTATGTCTTTTTGGAGGAATTGAGTCCATTGATGTTAAGAGATATTAAGGAAAAGTAATTGTTACTTCCTGTTATTTTTGTTGCTAAAGATGGAATCATGTGTGTGTGGCTATCTTCTTTTGGGTTTGTTGAAAGATTACTCTCTTGCTTTTTCTAGGGTGTAGTTTCCCTCTTTGTGTTGGTGTTTTCCATCTATTATCCTTTTTAGGGCTGGATTTATGGAAATATATTGTGTAAATTTGTTTTTGTCATGGAATATCTTGGTTTCTCCTTCTATGGTAATTGAGAGTTTTGCTCAGTATAGCTGCCTGGACTGACATTTTTGTTCTACTAGAGACTATATATCTGCTCAAGATCTTCTGGCTTTTCGAGTCTTTGCTAAGTCTGGTGTAATTCTGATAGGTCTGACNCTGGATTTATGGAAATATATTGTGTAAATTTGTTTTTGTCATGGAATATCTTGGTTTCTCCTTCTATGGTAATTGAGAGTTTTGCTCAGTATAGCTGCCTGGACTGACATTTTTGTTCTACTAGAGACTATATATCTGCTCAAGATCTTCTGGCTTTTCGAGTCTTTGCTAAGTCTGGTGTAATTCTGATAGGTCTGACTTTATATGTTAATTAACCTTTTCCCTTGCTGCTTTCTTTGTTTAGTGCTTTTGGTGTTTTAATTATTACATGATGGGAGGAATTTCTTTTCTGGTCCAGTTTATTTGGAGTTCTGTAGGCTTCTTGTATGTTCATGGGCATCTCTTTCTTTAGGTTAGGGAAGTTTTCTTCTATAATTTTGGCAAAGATACTGACTGGTTCTTTGTGTTGGGAATCTTCACTCTCTTCTATACCTATTATCCTTAGGTTTCATCCTCTCATTGTGTCCTAGATTTCCTGGATGTTTTGGGTTAGGCACTTTTTGCTTTTTGCATTTTCTTTGACTGTTGTGTCAATGTTTTCTCTTTTTTTTAAAGATTTATTTATTACATGTAAGTACATTGTAGCTGTCTTCAGACACTCCAGAAGAGGGCATCAGATTTCGCTACAGATGATTGTGAGCCACCATGTGGTTGCTGGGATTTGAACTCAGGACCTTTGGAAGAGCAGTCAGTGCTCTTAACCACTGATCTATCTCACCAGCCCCCCCTTTTTTTTTTCGAGACATGGTTTCTCTGTATAGCCCTGGCTGTCCTGGAACTCACCTTGTAGACCAGGCTGGCCTCGAACTCAGAAATCTGCCTGCCTCTGCCTCTGCCTCTGTCTCTGCCTCTGCCTCTGCCTCTGCCTCTGCCTCTGCCTCTGCCTCTGCCTCTGCCTCTGCCTCTGCCTCTGCCTCTGCCTCTGCCTCTGCCTCTGCCTCTGCTGGGATTAAAGGCGTGCGCCACCACGCCCGACTGGCAAAGTATTTTTTGCTGACATTAATCGTCCAAAATACACTGATTTTCTCATGAATCACATACTGTGGATTGATTTCTCAGAAAAATATGATTGGTCTGATGTTTATTCTGTATAAGTCACAGTAAATCATTATGGCTTTTTCTCAAAAAAAAAAAGTAAAGAGAAAATTTGATGTTAGTCAAGTATGTATGAAAATGTTTTTCTTTAAAATATGTATGGCTAATTATCTAACATGGTTAAAAGATTAGAGAGGCCAGGCAGTGTTGGTGCATGCCTTTAATCCCAGCACTTGGGAGGCAGAGGCAGGTGGATTTCTGAGTTCAAGGCCAGACTACTCTACAGAGTGAGTTCCAGGACAGCCAGGGCTACACAGAGAAACCCTGTCTCAAAAAAATAAAATAAAATAAAATAAATAAATAAAGATTAGAAAGAAGCCTATTAATTTACACTTCATGGGGTGATGAACTTATGATAACTTCATATCACTTATGCCTGTAGAGATGTGGGAGGCAGAGACAGGCACATCTCCTGTAAGCACACAGGTCAGCTAGCCTGAGGTATGCAAAAATGAGAGACCCTTGGAGGGAGGAGAACCAGCTCCCAAAAGTTGTCTCTGACTAACACATGGGCTGTAGTCAATGACACACACATACACACACACACACACACACACACACACACACGCCACACTATACTAGCAAATATTTTTTAATACAATAACAGAACAGGACAACAAACCATTCATTGTACCATTTCTGGCTATATCCCTAACAGAACTATAGTCAGTCTATAGAACAAAGCTATTTCCATATCCATAATTTGTGGCACTATTCACAATAACTAAACTATGAGCACAATCCAGTTGCCTCCCAACAGATAAATTAATAATGAAAATGCTATATTTATACTTTTTATATTTATATATAATTTACAATTATTTATACTAATATATATTAGTAATGTATTATTCAGTCATAAAAAAAATGGCATCCTATTTGCAAGAAGCTGGATGGAGCTTCAGGACATGTTACATAAAGAAAAACACATAAGCAAAACAGGTTCCACATGTGCCATATATATATAAATTAAAAACAATATAACATTTACCTGGAAGTAGAAGACTGACTACTGATATTCTAGAGCAAATCATACATTTTGTAACTGTAGGTTACAGATATGAATCCCTATTTTTGTGACACAGAATCTCATGTAGCTTTGTGCTCACTGTGTAGTAGAGAATGATCCTCCTGCCTTAACCGCCTAGATACTGGGTTTACAAGCGTGTACTGCCAAGCTCAGCAATACCATACATTATGATGAACAAGAAGTCCAACTTCTAGGAGTATATGTTCTCACATATTAAAATACAATAATTTGCAGCTGACACCAGGAAGAAATGTCACCTGAAAGAAAATATCAGGAAGGAGACATTGTTTTGAGCTTTTAGCATTTTCTTAGTTGATATTGAAAGGGAGCTCCTGACACAAAGATATCAGAAGCTGGAAATCACCTGTTTTACAAAATTGTGTTCTAGTCTTGCATTAAGACTAGCATGCCTGAGGGCCGGAGAGATGGCTCAGTGGTCAAGAGCAACTACTGCTCTTCTGAAGGTCCTGAGTTCAAATCCCAGCAATCACATGGTGGCTCACAACCATCCATAATGAGATCTGACGCCCTCTTCTGGTACATCTGAAGACAGCTACAGTGTACTTAGATATAATAATAAATAAACCTTAAAAAAAAAAAAAAAAGACTAGTGTGCTTAAAGAAAACGATTCCATTGGT
>CACVCL010032358.1:0-17597 GCA_902729485.2 Mus minutoides | reverse complement strand
ACACACACACACACACACACACACACACACACACACCACAAGCACACACCATACTTTTACACACATATACACAAACACACACACACACACACACACACACACACACACACACACACAGAGAGAGAGAGAGAGAGAGAGAGAGAGAGAGAGAAAGGCATCTGTCTCCAAACTTTGTTTTTCTTTTTGCTTCTTCATCTGGGAATATGATTGGGTGTATATGAGTGAGCTATATATGATATATTATTGTTGAATACATAATTCAAACTTCTCATAAATATTTACTTATCTACAGTGTCATTTTTTGACATTCCATCCTCAGTTTAAAACACCATTGATTTTGACCTTACAACATTCCATGATGCTTCGTTTACCACATTTGTTACAGAATTTCTAGTAGTTAAATCCATATTGGTAAATTTAGCTAATCAAAAAAAAACCAATTTTCAATCTAGTACCTTTAGGAGTCAATCTTAAACGTATTTTGCAGAATGTGGATAATAACAAGTAGTAACTAAAGGGTATAAAATTTGGACATTGTATTGCTTGACACTGAAATTAACTCCTCTTTAGGGTATTCTGGATTGTGTCTCTAGCCTTATCACTGCATGATTGAAATGTGTTAAGAATAGGGCACAGCAATTTAGTTTTTTCTTTTTATGGTAACAATTGGAGAAGTTATTATTTAGTCTTTTAAAAAGGCCAAAAAACCTTCTCAGATTGGGGAAGTGACACAAATGCATTCAAAAATGGGCTCTGAAACTTGATCAAGTATGAATCTGTACATCCTTCCTCATGCTCCCACTGCTGTGACTAGAGTCTTTTCCTTTCTTGTCTACAACCTTATGCTGCATAGCTTCTATTGATACTTGGAATTGGTAGATATTGGAATCTGCCAACATACTAGGACAAACGAGGGATCTGTTTCTAGTCTTTTCATAGTCGTGGCTATAAAAATTCAGAAATCTCAAGTCTTTAGTTTTTCGTAGAGGCCTGAGCCAAGAAAATGTGAATTTAGCTTACCATAATCTCTTAAAAAGATTTCACATGCTATTGGATATAGTGCTTCAAACTCAGTATCTAATATCGTCTGCTAACTGATACCTTTATATAACCTCAGGGAAACAGAGACAGTGCCTCTAAAGTCTTGTTTTATTCTTTCTCTAGTTTCAGATCACAGGATCAAAGACTTAGCATTATCAGTATTGCTCCTGTATACCTCAAGTTCTCAAATATATGCCCCTTTCAAATACACAAAATTTCACATATCAAGCCTTTGAATAGAATGTATAAACAAGTTCTCGTCTTTAGCTTCTACTTAGGAAAGCCAGCTCAGTCTTAGTTGTCTAGCAGGAAATCAACTTTCCAAACACCATCCAAAATATTTTCATTATTTTTCCACCTAAAGGTTGCTAAATATGGCCAACGAAATTTTAAGAAGCTTCAAAGGGAACTGACATTTTTAGTAAAATGCGTGAAGCTGTAAAATATGATTTTAGCGTGGTGACTCAAATGGAGAATGACAAGTATCACATGCTTTTTCATATGCAGAACCTAGCATTTGACATGCATATGTGGATGTGAATGTGAGTATCTGCAATAACATTAGAAAGAGAGCCACAAGAAGCCACAGGAAGCAGCATTGAGGAGGTAAGGACAATGAAACACACATAATCAGGAGAGAAGCTAGTCAGAGTGTAAGCATCAGAGGGAGCAGGATTTGAGAGGAGAGAGAGAAACAGCAAAACCAAACCCTGTTTAAAAACACCACAATGAATTTGGATGCCAATTAGTACATATGATAAACAGCAAATAATAAATGTATTTAAAGGGGTCATGATTACCTTACAGAATCAGCAGATGCACTACAACATACAGATATCAAATTTCTTTATTTATTAACCTTCACCTGCATTATTTTTTATTGTGCTTTCCACAGCTGGCCTTAATACAGACTGTGTTCCCTTTTCAGATCAGTTTTGTTCTCCACATGTGCACACTCGCTCACTACTGTATACCTTTCTACAAGTTGTATTCATCTGAAATGCTCCTTTACTTCTTTTCACAATTCCTGCTTGCCCTTTCATGATTTGCCTATGTTATAAATATTCCCTGAGAATCCCAAGCAAAGCTTGCCTGTGAAGATCCTAATCATCTAACTGGAGCTATTGACTTTTTTTCTTATATTGTATTTCCATCATATATTCTGTTATACTTTGCTGTATATCTTATGTTATGTAACATAGTAGTTATGGGGTATACTGATTTTAGAAAATGTGATTTACCTATTTGAATTTGATCTCTGATTTATTGTAATAAATATTGTTACTACTTTTAAACTGATAATTAATGAAAAACAATTACTTTTGGAAATAATAATATAAATTTACTGTAAAATTATTATACAGACAACATGTTATGGTTACAAATATTTCTGTAAACACAATTTTCTCAGTAATGACTTTGTTGTTTTATTTTAGTTATTATATTAATTATTATTGTATGATATATATATATATATATATATATATATATATATATATATATATATATATATATATATTTTGGGTGGTAAGGATGGCCCTAACTACACACATTGCTGTCAGAAGACAACTTGAAGGATCTGATTCTCTCTTTTATCCACATGGTTTCCAGGAATGAGATTCCAGCCACCAGACTAAGCTGGTCATTACTGACTGAATGACTTCTCAGGGCCATCTTAATCTTACCTATTTCTGTAGTGTCTTTATATTCTGGTAGGAATTTATAAACAATTACTAAATCTCTTAAAATCCTCTTGTAATTTAATTATGGACCAAGCACTGATCCCTTGAAGAGTATTTTTTGCACTCACTCCTGAATCCTGTCATTCAAAATTATCTGACCAACTCTACCTCAAGGTAAAGGTTGAGTTTTGTTTGAAACCCTCACCTGCATGTTTATTTGACTGTACCGTTGACAACCGGTACAGACTGTGTTCGTCTTTCAGAACAGTTTTGTTCCCCAAATGTGGACACACTCTCTTGCACCTGTGAGCCTTTCTGCAAGGTGTACTTATTGTCTGAAAGGCTACCTTATTTATTTTAACAATTACTTCTTTCATTACCTCCTTTCATTACTTCCTATCTATTACCTGAGAGTCCTAAGCAAAGCCTTGGGAGAAAACTTTCAAAACCTCTTAATAAGACTCGTTATGATTGTCTTGGCTTCCTTTGTTTTTACCAATAAGAGACCATAAAGACATAATAGGT
The DNA here is from genome assembly GCA_902729485.2 of Mus minutoides. Classification (NCBI taxonomy): domain Eukaryota; kingdom Metazoa; phylum Chordata; class Mammalia; order Rodentia; family Muridae; genus Mus; species Mus minutoides. The sequence continues at coordinate 14,349 of CACVCL010032358.1, read as the reverse complement.
TGAGAAGTGGGAAGCAAAGCAGTGAGAAGCTGAAGACAAGGAATGTCTAAGGAGGAGGCTGGACATGGGAGAGCACAGAATCATGAGGAATTCCAATATGATGACCATAGCCTGTCTCTATGCTTAAATTTAAACTTTTAATTACTGGATTGGTAGTTACAGTCACATCATTAAATTCTTTGCTTAATGGTAAAACGATGGTCTACCAAAAATTCTGTTTCATAATCTCTATCCACAGCGACAATATTCCCTGTTGCTCACTGTGCTTCTGACTTGGTGCATCGACCCACCACACCTGCTATCACTTTTTGTGTACTACTTAAACTACTTCATTTCTAGGCTTTCTGCCCTTTTCATGTATTTCTTTGTTTGTTTGATTGATTGATTTAGTTTTTTAGTTTAGTTTTTTATTACTTTCTCAAGAAGTGGGACCTCTATTGTTTTGATCCTATGTGCTCATATTCCAGATTTACCTTCTGTTTGACTGGAACACATCCTGCAGCAGCAGCATGCTTAAAGCTAATAGAGCATGGAACTCATGGGCATGGAGATTATCAGTACCTCTCCTTGGTTATGTTGTCCCAATCTGAATTGACTGTGTATTGCTTGTATATTGTAAATGAGTGCCATGCAAAGTATTAGGCTTCTGTATGATACTTTCAAACAAAATTTACTTGTGTTAATGCTCTTCCCAACTCCTCTTCTCCAGTGGCTCCCCAAGTCATTCTATCTTTCTACTCCCAGGAGCTCCCTTGCTACTTTCATCTCACATAGGTTTTATCATTCTTATCTCAAAACCTGTTCCTCCTGGGGCCCCATTTCTAGTGCCATCATTTTATTTACAACACACACACACACACACACACACACACACACACACACACACACACACACAATTCACAGTCAGAATTTGCATATTAGAGAGGACATTTGTCAGAATCTGATTAACTCATTAAAAACAAGAATATCTAGGTCCATCCAGTGACTTGAAAATATATTTTTAACATTTCCTTTGTATAAAACAGAATATAATATATAATATGTGATATGTAATATGTAATGTGCGATATGCAATATGTAATATGCAATATGTAATATAATTTAATTATATAATATATAACATATAACATATAGCATATGACATATGACATATAACATATAACATATAATATATTACATATCATTACACATTAATCTGTTGATGTAATAAATAAAACAACTAGGCATATTCTATGTCTTGTGATTATGAATGAAAGATATAGCAATAAATAAGGATGTTTAAGTATCTTTGTTGAATAGTGTAGATCACTTTGCCTAGGAGTGTTATGCCAGCCAAATGGTAGCATGTGTGTGTGTGTGTGTGTGTGTGTGCGTGTGTGTGTTTAATTTCTCTAGTGGCATCATACGGTTATTTCTTATAACTCTGAATAGGTTATATTCTTAGGAGTATTTTTTACTACATGGTTGAAGGATGCATGTTTCCTTTTTACTAAAATCAATCTTCCTTTCTTTGACCCATCATTTAGGCTAATAAAAATTCTAGCTGAGAAACAGAGTATAAAAATGGAATTTTCTTTTTATACTGCACACATTGTAAATCTTTCTTTAAAGATTTCTGGCTGAAAATACATTGTTGTGGAGTTTTTAAGAAATTACTGTATGATCTTAAGTTTCTAGAGTTACTTTTGAAAACTCTGAGGCCTTTCTAAGACTTTTCATTTTGCAACGTAGATTCTATCCTCTCTCCAGACATTTGTAGTGCTTTCATGTCTGTTACAATCTGAATTTTAGATTATACTCTTGATTCTCAGTCTATTTTCATTCATCATATTGTACATAGGAAAGCTTCTTCAGTTTTGAAAGTCAAGTCTCTACATTATGAAATCTTTAGTAACTTATATTCTTACTTTCTTTTCTTTTGTGTTTTCTCCAATAACTTCTATTATTAGAGTATCAAAACTTTCAGGACTATAGATCTTTCCTTTAATTTCTAATATGTTATTCTAAATTTTATTAATATTTCCTATATTCTTTACAAAATGATTTTTGTTTGCATGATAGTTATATTGAGTTTTTTCATTGTTTTATCATGATTTTAATTTTAAGAAAATGTTTTTAGGGTTTTAATTTTTTTAGAATTAATATACTTCTAAAATTAGTTTTTTCCCCTGTAACCCCCCCTTTTAAAACTTTGATATTATTTGTTCTGTGTTTTAAAATGTATACCATTCTGTAAATATCTAAGTCTTTGGTTATTTGATCCTGTTTAACAGGTAACAAACATTCCATACATATTCTAGATGGACCTGTTGTATGATCTTTAATAAAGATTTGTCTTGTGGTGCACTTACTGGAACAACACTGGCCACAAATTCTAAGAATGCTTCTTCTTGGCTTGTCAGAAAAAAAAATGCTCCATTTTCTTGTTTAGGTGAATATCAACAAAAAGTAAATCTTTTTCTGCTGATCTTCCTGTGGTGATGTAAAGAGAAAAATTCATTTTACCCTTTGTCTTGGTACAAAACTCAGCATTCTTCAATTCAGAAGTCAACCCTTGTCACGAGGGAAAAAAAAAAATCAGACTTTTCAGTTACAGATAGTGGTCCTCTGGAATCAGGGAGGCCTATACAGGGGTCTTGAGCACTAGGCTAGTTTCCTGTTTGAATTTAGTCCACTGCCCTCTACCTACCTCCACTGTGACATACTCTTTGTGTCTGGCAGCTTAGCACTCAATTGTGTTGGGTCTGTTTATCTGGTTTTTACATTTGAACTGCCTTCCCAACCCCCGAATGTGCTTGTCCCATTTCTTGTACTTTTATTCCCTGTATCTTGGGGATGGGGGTGGGGAGAAAATATTGGATTTTTTTACCATTTGACCTGAAAACATCACACAAATTTTAGATGTAGTCCCACACCAACAAAAATCAATAAAGTCTCAGACGACAGCAATCATAAGCATAGTAGTTTCGTAGTTGTTCCAAGTAACAAATAATTTAAAAATCATTTTGTTTCCTGCCTTTGAGCTGTTTATCTGTTCTATTTTATTCCTGACTTGCCTTCTTTTTTTTATTTCTGAGTATTTTTCTCAATAGCATTCCAGGTGCTTTCTGAGCAAATATTGCTATGGATACCTTGTTTCATTACCCTGTTTTAATTTAAATAATATTTTCTGCTGAATAGGCAAATGACCCCAGAGATTTCTGCTAGTTTCTCATTTTTGGGAGAAATCCCCTTCCACATCATATTAAATAAAATAGTAACCACATCTTCGAAGTCTATGCCTAGATTTGAGGGAGAAGTTTCACCTTTTTTTGATATTTTCTGTGCCCATGGTTATCTCCAAAGCCCAGGTCTTCTAACTGCACCAGAATATGATAGCTAAAAATGTTTTCATTTTTTAATAACTGACAAAAAGAAGTAAAAGATGCACATAAATTAGCTTACATTTCAGTTTTAATTTACAGTATGGCCTTATAAACATTTTAATAGCTTTGGGAAATAAAGTTTTAGAGAGAAACAAGGTCAAATATTTAAATATTTGATGTTAAAAAGTTATTTTAATACTTTTACTCATAAAATTCTCAAATGAATTAAGGGATGTATAAGTACTTATATTAAAGATATTATTTAATTTAGTGCAGAACATGTTTTTGAAGGTCTTTGTTTTAAACAGCTACTACAGTGCATAATTCAGCAAGACCAAACCAGAAATCAATTAACTAGGAACAATAAAAATGTGATCACATACAAAATAGGTCTTATTCAAAATTTGCCTAACACTATGTTCATAGAATTTATTATGACAGCAAGAAACCTTTGAAGTGGGAAGGACACAATATCAACCATCTGTGATTGCCCTAAGTGGCATACAATGGAAATACAATGTTTTATAAGGCCATGGTCTTTGTCTACCTATGTAAAGGAAAATAATATTGCTGAAGTTGGAATTGAAAGTGGATGCAAATGCATGGCCAAAACAATGCACAGGAGATAGCAGAGAGCAAGAAGCTTTTAAGTACAAATTTTACTGGGAAAAAAAACTCAAAATGTAAGTAGAGAATAAATTTTGGAGAGTAAGGTATAAAATCTTTGTTCTTCAGGCTGGAGAGAAGGCTCAGTGTCTAAGTACTTTTGCTGTGCACAATTGACAACATGACCTTAGATCTCAGCATCCAAGTAAAAATATGGGCATAAATGCACAGTGGGTAGAGAGATCACTGGGGGCAGTTGATTGCTAACATGACAACTGGTGCAATAATAGACTTCTTCTCAAGGGAGGAAAAGGGAAAATGATAAAGAGAATCCTGCTGGCCTTCACATTCATGCATACCCCATCATACATACCAAATATTATTAAATATTTTAAAGGTTATCTCTTTCTGATAGTGCTGTTGTATAACTTTGTCCAGTTAGGGAAGATACTTATGCCAGAAATGAAGATGGATTTGGAAGGACTAAGATAGGCAACAAGATGTAGAGTAAAGACAAAAAGAAATAAGGTGTCTGAAATACCATTCAAGCCTCTGAGAGCTGGTGAGTGTTTACAGGAACAAGTGTGAGAAGTGTGAAGGGAAGACCAAGAACAAACAAGACTCGATGGAACAGCAACAAAAGTTATCTAATGCCTCAACTAAATGAGAAAATTTAAGAACCATGCCCCTCTGACAGCAAGAAAAGGATGGTGATGATTTTTCTATGCAATGACTGAATTAAAGAAAAGAAAAAAAAAACTTTATTCACCTAGCAAGTATGAAAAGTGGGAATATGGATTTCATAGCACATTATAAACATACAGCCCAGGAGAGAGTGCAAAATAAGGACTAAGAACATTTGGACAGTCTTGAACAAGCTCATAATATTTAGTTTCAAAGTTGTATGAAGTGGGAAGACTTTAAGCTCTAATGTTGAGAATCCAACATCTGATGTTGGTTAACTATCAACCAGGGACTACCGAGCTCTGTGGATGGGAGACATGTATAAGGAGGTCTATACTACTACCCAGGAGGTGTGTAGAAAAAGTACTAGTGACAACATCATTGGTTTTTTTTTTTTTTTTTTTTTTTTTAAATACTGTGAATAAGCCAACTGGGCTAAGAAAAAAAGAAATAGATATTATAGTAATACAAATTTCCACATACTTTAGAAGAAATAGGCTCAAAGGAAAGCTTAAGGAGACAGAAAGATTACAAGAAAGAAATAACTACATCCACAATTTTTAAGGGATTAAATAAGGAACAAGAACAGAAGAGTTTAGAAGTGAAAGGANTATATATATATATATATATATATATATATATATATATATATATATTCGTGCAAATAAGAAAAATATATTTGCTCGTGGGTCAGACTGAGTAGCTTTCTCTTGTCCCTTGTCTGATAACATGAACATTACAGGTTCCCTTTGGGTTTCCTCTTTTATTGATGGCTTAACAGTTTAATTACTCTATTTATAAAAATTGTGCTTCTAAATAAAACTATCTACAAATAAAATGTGTTACACTAAACTTTGCATATCCTTTGGTGTGCTCACAAACCCATCAGCTTTTTTTCTTAAGGCTGCTGCAGGAGCAAAGTTAGAATTGATTAAGAAGAGTCCTCACAGTCATCTATTGGACGGAACACAGGGCTCCCAATGTGGGAGCTAGAGAAAGTACTCAAGGTGCTTAAGGTGTCTGCAACCCTATAGGAGGAACAACAATATGAGCTAACCAGAACCCCCAGAGCTCGTGTCTCTAGCTGCATATGTAGGAGAAGATGGCCTAGTTGACCATCATTGGGAGGAGAGGCCCTTGATCATGCAGATTATATGCCCCAGTACAGGGGAATGTCAGGGCCAGGAATCAGGAGTGGGTGGGTGGGGGAGTAGATAGGGGGAGGTTATAGGGGACTTTCTGAAAAGCATTTGAAATGTAAATGAAAAAAATCTAATAAAAAATTGTTAAAGAAAAGTCTTCAGTATAGATTTACCTAGGTGTATTAAAGAAGAAAGGGGGCTTAGGGAAAGGAGAGAGTAGAAACCCCAAACAGGTCCTGGAAACACAAGGAGAAATAACATTACAGTGCATGAATGGAAACCATGTATGTATACAACTGTATCTGCAGGTCTTCTATATTCTTTTGATATAGCTCTTTATATTCTCTGGGTTTGTGTTAGGATAAAGATACACCAAAGTAACAGAAACATCTATCTCTCATAAAGTTTTCATCTGATTAGGCAATATATCTCCAACAAAATCATCTTAGTTCACTTTTCTCGATAGCCCTCATTTACATATGGATTATAGTGAAAAGGTTAGGCTGGTCATGTTGGGAAACAGCTATAATCTCAATAATAGTAGGCTAAGCCATAAGAGTAAAAAGCCAGTCTTGGGATTTCATCTTTTACTGCCTCTTTCTTAATTTTTGTCACGTGCGTATTTGTATATACATATATGATTAATTTGTTGCTATACAAGTACACAGATTTTTGAATGGGAGGATGCATTTTTACTTTATTCCCAGTAACAGTTGATATTCTTTGTAAAATTTGGGTGGCCTTTGGATTTTGGGGACTGCTGATATTTGCTAAAACTGATTTACAGAAAATGCTGAGTTCTGTTGTTTTTTTTTTTTTTTTTTTTTTTTTTTTTTTTTTTTTTTTTTTTTTTTCTTTTTTTCTTGTTTGATTTGTTTTGTATATAAAATTCCTGAATATTTTCCAGAAGGTAATTTAGCTGTTTTGTAATTCATTCAAATGTTTAATACAAAGAGTTTATCTTTAGTTTTATATCTGAGAGTTAATTATTCATTAATGGTCTTTAATACAATAACATTACTGTAAGAAAGAGGACTGGGGTGCTGTTCAGTGACAGAGTAAATTCTAAACATATGCACAGGCCTGTGTTCAGATCTCAGCAACAACCAGAAATGGAGTGTTCTGCAAATAAAAATCTACCAGACATGATTCAAAATACAATTTCTTTAATTAGATTTACCTAACCAGGGTTGGCATATGAGTTTAAATAACATATTATCATTTCTTCTCCAAATAGCTATTTTTCATACTTTCTACATATCATGAAAAGCCATGTCTGTGATCATGAAAACTTGCCTAAAGTTTGCTGCACACCTTTGCTGCAGGAGTATTTTTGAATCCTCTCCTTGATCACAATTGTTTTGATAAGCAATCTTCCAATTGATAGAGCTAGATGAAGACACTTGCTAACTTGGGAAAATACAGAAGAAACATTTCTCTAAATTAAGCATTTTAGCATTTTCATTTTCTGTCTTTTTCTCATTGTTTTGAATTTTAACTAGGAACACAAAGACAATAAAGACTAATGTTATTGATCATACTCTATATGATTATCATAAATAAAAGCAAATCATGACTAAAACCACAATATCTATAAACCATTTTTCAGTTTTCTTATTTATTGACATTTTTTAATTACAACACAATGAATTGATGGTAAATACATAAGATGCAACAGTATAAAAAGCCATTTAACCTTTCCCTAGGTTAAGACACTTACAACAGACAAACAGTGCCCCACCCTAACCCATTCTTGAATGGAAATGAAATAAATATAATTAATAAATACAACACAAATAACTGCACAGCCCTTAACTCTTTGATTGCCATGGCACAAACCATGCTGATGATTCTAGATTGTGACCTTTGTATGGTTAAGGTTGCCACAGCAGTCAAAGGGTTATAGCATTGTAAACATAAGTACTATGTGAAAAATGGTCAGTTATGTTACTGATCTATAGAATGAGATTAATAGCATGGCCCTTGACCTTTAATGAGGCATCATTATAAGGAGTCAAGGAGAAAATAGCTTGGTGAGCTATTACATAATCTATGCAACATTTTTGTTGACAATGTGCTATGAAGCCTTAATTTTGCTAATAAAACACAATTTGTGAGTAAACACTGTTCAACACACTGGTCAATAAAATCAATGAGAAATTAATTGAAGCACCACAAAATTTTGCCTGATTATATCTGACAGTCATAATACACTTTAGCACCATTTTATTTAGCCTTTTATTTGCACACAAACAAGCTTTGTGTTTGTCAGTAGAAGCAATCAGGAAAAAAAATATATGCCAAATTTAATATGGAGTAAAGGCAATCCTGTATGGGCAAATTTGTAACATTCAACCCATAAAATCTATGGAGACAATAAATGTATCATTTCATGCTTTGTACATGGAAAACTACATGTAATGAAAGTCTTAGTGAGAAAATGTCCAGTACAAAGTAAGCATCTCAGAAACACAAGGTTAGATTTTCTCATACTCTCTAACTGAATCCATGGGTCAAATGTCCTAAATCCTAATTTCCTGGCCTTTCTCTCTGCTTCACAACCTATTGTTATTTTATAAATCTCAACTTACTTTTACTGTTTTCATTTCTAATATCCACACTATACAAATGAAAGGTGATTTTTCATAGGAAGCTGGATAATGTTTTTGTTTACCCAGGGGACAACTTTCCTCTGCAATTGCTTGTATCTCATTTGGACTCTGAAAGTTAAATGTCTGTGCAATTCTTAAAAAAATATATGGGGTTTATTTGATGACTGACAGGAGCTTCTTTCCCTTAATGTGTCTCATATATATATATATATATATATATGTCATATTCTATATAGTCCAAAATATATGTTACTAGATAGCTTATATAGATATCATCTACCTATATTTATTGTCAATCATACTGATCCACTTGTTTGAGTAATGATAATGACACGTATCCAAGTCTTAAAAAAACATCTTGAAGATAAGTACCACAGTGATCAAGCTAGCAAATTTCTCAATGTCAAGAATATTTGACTCATTTAAATAATTAGACTATGAACTAATTATATTTTATGTTTTATTAAAAATCAAGCTTATTAAAAGTTTATATTAGCACAAAATTAAACTAACAAACTCCATCCACTTACTTTCAATAATATAAAACCAAAATATATTTGTTTAAAATTAGATAACATGTAAGACAAAAAGGTCTTTCAAGACTTTTACACTTGACACAATTTTTTATGACCATGTCTCTAAAGCCCCTGAAAATAGAGGTGTACAAAAGAAATGCTGATGCAGACATAGCCAGGGCAGGAGAAGCCACTGCTGTAACGAACCCCTTTCTTCTACTCTATCTCTTTCTTACATATGTAATATACCCCAGAAGGGAAATATTCCAAAGAGTCAAGTGTTTAGACATTTATGTCCTCCTGATGTACTTAAACACTATATCATAATATTTATACTGTATATTTATATTAGATACATTTTCCCAAAATAAATTTTCATTGCTGTCTTATCAACAAACAACAGCAATTATACTTAGCATTCCATATTTCTAAGGGGAAGAGCTCTATAAAAATATAAGCCAATGACAGAATTTGGATTATGATAAAGACTATGTTTTTCATGTAATTTATGAAGGAAAATATTGAAAAACAAAGACATTTCTTCAGTGTTCCAACTATATTATACAGTGCTACTAAATTGTGTTTTTCAAAAAGAGAAGAAATAAAATATGATTTATTAAATATTCGCAAAATTATGGGCAAAAATTGGTGACTGAAAGGAATCAAATAATGATCTCAGAAGGAAGGCAGAAAATTCTGATAATCACTCATTTTCGATTGTTACCCATGTTTATTTGACTGTAAAAAAATTGTATTTATGTGTATTGAAAGGAATAACGGATTTCTTATATATAAAAAAGGGAAATGACTATCATAACTAAAATCCTAATTTTACATAAGCAATAAAATACATAAGAAGAATGAAATTAGGAGACACTGTGGCTTCTGATATCTCAGTGTAGTAAAAGTAAGGAAAACATTTACATTAGGTAATCCTTGTATTAATAACAAAAGAATTCATTTAAAGTAGGTTTTATACTAACAAGTGGGCTGTAGGAATATAGAAAGGGAATGAGCTACAATTGGTATCACATGACAGGAAACGAAACATGCATTCTAGTTACTTCAAATAGATAGTGCACACAAGGCTTTATTTATAAGTATACTGGCAAGACAGGCCAACATAGCAACAAACATTCATAAAAGATGCCAAGTACAAGCAGCACCATAGCCAATCCTAGGGAAAAGCATCCTTTCATGTCACATCTCACCAAACTTCATACTATTTGAGGCAAGTATCAAATGGCCCATGTTAAAAGTCCTATGGTATTATTCTTGGGATCCAGTCTAGCTTCCTGTCAAGTGCTACAAAAAAGTCCCTATGCAATTCTCTTTTAATGAGCAAAACAGGTGAAAGAAACTGTAGAAATGTCTTTGTTGGCCAAAATGTTTTTCTTTTTTGTTTTTATCTTTTATTCTTTCTCAGAATTCCATCTTTCCATTTCCTCGTTGAGAAAAAACATATTAGTGATATTTACTTTGAAGCTTAAGTGGCCTAATTGGAAAGAGTTATATTTTATACTTGATAATTTCTTCCCTTCTTAAGGGCATACAAATCTAGCTCTGTGGCAGAGCACATGGACATGTCATGAGAATCAGCACAACACTCTAGCTTGTTATGTGTATTCCTCGAGGGCCCCGTCCACCCTTTCATGGAATGACACATAGACCTCACATCTGAATAAAATAATTCATTCTATGTTATATAAGAAAAGTCTTATATTATAAAAAAGACTTACTTCTTTTTTAGTTGAAAGACATAAGAATCTCAGATCTCTCCACAAATAAATGCCCTCCATATATAGTTATCTATGCTTATGATGTACTGATCACAAGTTATTGATTTTGCCCCATTTACCTTAAAAAGCATTCATTACAAATGCCGGGGAGGCTTTTGTTGCATCACGAAACTCCTCATACTCCTCTATCACTACTTAGGATAAATTATTTTATTTTAAAGAATTGATGCATGTCATGTTCTGTTACCAGTCAATAGCTGTATTTAGACATTGAAAGCTGATACTTCTGGATTTTACCAAAAAAAAAAAAAAATGGTGGGAATTATGAAATACAAGCAGTGATTTTTTTTTTCCTGAATTTCTGTGACTGTGTCAAGTTAGTGTTCATTCTAGGCTTTCTATACTGTTGGATCATATTTCAGTGTAGACATATTGAAGAAGACATTGATAATTAGATGTTCTTGATATGACCAGAAATATTTCAAAATCAACTCAAACTTACACCAATAGTAAGACAGAAGAAATGATGTGAGTGGTGCATTGTGAACTGAGTCTACTGTTAGATCAGACTGGAACACTAAGGCAACCTTTGCTACTATGCCAAGTGTTTTATATTATATGATTACTGAGGTAAATTTCTATCCTAGGGAAATGGCTTTTTTTCCCCCACAGGGTTCTAACATCGATCTGACTGCGGTTACTGAATGAATACTTTTAACTTTTACTATAATGGGTATATGAAGCAATGGATGAGTATTAGATGTGTTTACACAGGTGACATCTAATGGGCACTGACTAAGTATATACATTGGTAAATTATGTACTCATTCCTGGTGTGAGGAGCTTGATGTTTCAATTTCTCTGCTTTTTTCATTCTTGCTATAGTAAATCTTTCAGTTGTAATATTACAGAGTGCTAGAGCATGACTTTATATTTTACAAAAGATTGATTTTATCCTTCTCCCCTGCCCACTCTACTTATAAAATGTAGCTTTCATATCAACAGTATGGTATTCTACTCGAATGTTAGTTTCTTTATTACTAAGTTGAACCTTTAGAAGAGACTCATTTAAACTTTCTTCTTAGGCAATAGAAAAGCTGTCATTTAGACTTCTAGCCTCTGGCACTTGTTTACTGTACTTGTTATAAATCAGTATCGTGGAAGTCACTGCCATTACAAAGAATAGTCAGATTATACCAATAAGCTGCTGGACCTCTTCATTGGTATCATAGATAAGTGGAGATTGTATTTACAGCTCTTTGTGATAGTTCATCAGAATGTCACACTTGTGGTTTAAATGGTATGTTGTGTCTTTGACAGCTTGGAATATGCTCTTATGGTATCAAAACTTAAACATTTGGCTGACATTGCTGTAAACACTTCCTAGCCATTCCCAGGCTTATTGAATTATATGCTACAATCTCACAGGTTCAAAACTATCAGCAAATCATTGCCTTTATTTGTTTTGGGAAATAAATACCAAATACCTAAAAAGAAAAATGATTATTTTCATGACTTTTGTTTAACATATCTATTCAAGTAATAACGTCTATTCTATTCCTCTTCAAATAGCACATTTAGTTCAATTAATATGGGCACACCAGTTAATCAATTTAAGACCCACATGACAGGAGTCTGAATTTGTGCCGTAATTAGAATATAAATACAACATGGAGAACTTGAGAATATTACATTACACTTCCTAGAACCCAGTATATACACCCTCATCTAGATATTACACTGAGCAGTAGACCTGGGCAATATTCTTATGAACTACATTGCATTCTAATTGGTCAATTCACAGAAATAAAATTAAATTACATGTACCGACTTTGAAGAGCCAAATTATGTGCTGATGGAAGGGATTGTAGGCAGCTTGAGTAATAAAGGTAATGTTTTCTTATTTCAATAAATTTGTCTCTATTTTTTATTAATTAGTAATTGCCTCTTAGTGATCATTACTAGGTAACTTATTCCATTTGATTCCGAAAAGCCTTGATCACTGATTAGTAACAAAAGCTGAATTTGTTAGGAGCATCTATTGTATACTGATTGAGCTCTATAACCCTGCCCTGGCAATGAACATCTGTTTTCACCTGCTGTTATAACTATCTCTGCAGAAACTTTGTTCTTAGATGAGTTAACAATTACCTAAAACCACAACTTTATCTACAGAACTGATGCGGAATTACTGCTTTATAAAGAATTCAAACTGATCACCTATCTTAGTATTTCACTTAGTCTGATTAATCATATACAGACAAATCATATACCTGTAAGTGTAAACTTGAAAACTATTTTATGTAAAATCCATTACCTGGTTCACAGCTGTTTTCATATTTGTTAAAGTAATGAAAATAGTGAAACAGATGAGTTGCTTTATGAATACACATATGTTTTCATTTCACTTTTGGAAACAGTAGGGCTGACCTTTGTATGTTACTCATTTAGAGGTTACAGAAAAAAAACTTGATTGGTTGACTTTCACTGATATTAAGATGACATTATGGTCTTAATCCAAATAACTTCATTAAATAATTTAATTGCTATTTTCATCACTGATCATTTTTGTGATTTCATTAGCATTACCTCATTTTTAAATACAAATCCCAAGCATATGAAATGTCAGCACTGATATGAATGAGGTTCCTGGCATGTGGTGGACAAAGGAAGCCCAATGCTGTTGATCACATTCTACTTATTTCTTATCACTTATGATCTTACAGTGGTCCCAAGCAAGATAGTAGACATAGAAGCCATTTTCAGTACATAGAATTCTCACATTCAAGGCAACAAAACCCAAATCATATCCATGATATTTACCAGAATTGAAGCATAATAAAAACTCCTCCCTTTTCAATGCTATGATTATTTTCTAGCCCTTAGGTACTTACAGTCTTGAGATGAATCAGGGTAGTGTGATGAATGAGTAAAGAGGCAATAAATTGCTTATTGATTTTCTTTTTGATTTTTTAGATAAAAAAAGTTCAGTGTATGTTGATGGAGTCCCTCGATGATTTGCACATGTCCCCAAAAGGCTACAGTTACTCACTTCTATTATTAGAAAAAGAAAACGTTTCCAGTCATTTTTTATTTTTACTTGACATCAAGGTCCTGAAAGGATTAAACCCTCTAACAAGCAAACACTGTATAAACAGGCTTATGTATACAGTCCTCCATGCTCTGTCATAACTAACTATAATATTCTCATCATCTAGAAAGGAAGTACTGAAGTAGAGCTACAGCGCCGATCCTTGCCCTCCCTGTGTTATTGACCCTCACATTCAAAATTGTGAATGTCTTGTTGAAGTACAGTCTGCATTGCATAACGTGGTACTATGAAGCCATCAATCCATTTCTCCTTCCTAACTGTTTCTTTTTCTTAGTTTTACAAAATCTGCTCGGATTGTAGGAAACACCATTCTGCCAGGCTATTCAGCATGCCACCCATGATTAAAAACGCTGTCCCCAACCAAATCATAAACATGTAGTTTAACCAAAGGCATTCTAACTTTCATGCTATGTTGAGTATAAATATAAATTCAAGGCAGCCAAACTATCCATTTCCAAATAAGAATGTATACCTACACTCATTAAAAATCATCTGGAAATGTGTATTATTAGCAAATGAGTAAGAAATTTTCACTAGTATAAAATTCCTGCTTTATATAAAAGCCACACTGGCC
>CACVCL010032357.1:0-17652 GCA_902729485.2 Mus minutoides | reverse complement strand
ATTCTCCTGTCTCTAACTTCCCTGCTCTAGAATTAACACTGCATGTGCAATCATACTCTTCCCTCCACACACAGACACTGGTGTTATGAGAATTGAACTCGACACCATGTGATGTATCCTTTCTAACTGAGCTATCTCCCCTGACCTATACTTCTTATGTTAATTACAATCACTACTAACATTTTATCACAAATTCAAAGAACTTTGTTACTATGATAATTTATAAAAAAAAAAAAAAACTCATGTTAAAAACAATAAATAAAGGATTGGTGACTGCCCTTGGGGTGGGTCTCAAAATGGGCCAGTCACTGGTGACCCATTCCTTCAGTCTCTTCTCCACATACATTTCTTTTAGACAGGACCAATTTGGGGTTAAACATTTTGTAGATGGGTTAATGTTACAATCACTCAACTTGGGGTTCTGTCTTGCTGGTGGAAATAGTCTCTTCAGGTTCCATATACAATGGTTGAGTATTTCTGCTTATATCACCTTCACTGACACCTGGAAGCATCCTCCATCTCAGGTATCTGGAACTTCCTAGAGAATCTTACATCTCTGACCACTGGAAGCTGCTTATTTCAATTTATTTTTCTGGTTCTTTTGGACTCTCTCCTGCCTTTCCTCATGCCTGATCCTGCCCTTCTATTATGCTCACTCTGTCCTCACCCACCCAAGCTCCTCTTTCAATATGCCTCCCAACCCCTCACACTATTAATGATGCTAGATTGTGTTTGAAGACAGGAGCCTAGCATAGCAGCATACAGAGAGTCTCTACCCCAGAGCTGACTGAGACAGATGAAGAGACCTACAGACAAACATTGTACACAGGTGGGGACCCCTGTAGAAGATTTAAAGTAAGATTGATGGCCCTCAAGGTGATGGTAACTCCAAAGGAAGACCAACAATGACAAGTAACCTGTACTCCTTGGAGATCTGGGAGACTAAAATACAAACAAAAGAACATACTTGGAATGGTCCAAGGACCCTGACACATTTGTAGCAGAAGGCTGACACATCTGGTCTCAGTGGGAAAGAATGCATCTAACCCTGCAGAGACTTGATGCACTATGGTGGGGATATACACGGGTGCTGCCTCCTCAGAGGTGAAGGGGAGGGGGTTTGCAGGAACTCTTTAGGGTGGCTGGAGGGGGGGGGATATTTGGGATATAAATATATAAATAAATAAATAATAAAAAGAACTAGATCTGAAAATGTTCAATCAAACAAGGTTTCTTGCATATTCTAACGACATTTAGGACACATTGCAAAACTATGACCATTTTGAAATTTATACATGTGTTTAAATACCAAAAATCCTAAATTATGATCAAATGCAAAAGTTTTTATATAATAGATGTGCTTTGGGAGCTGTAGTGTCATATGGAGTATTCACATATTTTTTGATTACATTCTGCTCAATCATGGTGCTAGTGAGAATTTCTGGGGACCCTGGAAGCTAATTGTATTTCTTCGAAATGCCTTATTCTAACACTTTCTCTTGGTGAAATTGCAGCACTTTTGCATGTAACAACCAGTCTTAAAATTCTTAGGGAAGAGGGATGTAAAATGAATAAATTAATGAACTCATGAAAAAAATTAAGTCAATCACTATAAAACAAATAAAGGCTACTCACATTTATAATGAAGAGATGAGTAGGAAAGACCAATGTCCATTCCTTAGATTTCAGACTAGGTCTAATTATATGCAAGGATGAAGAGAAAGACAGATTGATAATTTTGTATATGTTCATCATAAATATCTTTATAAATTTCTTCTTTATTGTTTTTCCTTGACTAAAGTTATATTTCTCTTATCTATGAGGAAGAATACTGAAATTATATAATAAATAAGAGGGAATCAGTTAAGGTTTAGATTTCTGATGATAGAGATTCCTAGCTGATGAGGAAGGATTCTTCTGAAGATTGATTTAAGGCAGTATTGTGAATATGGGTTTAAACAGCTCTAATGAGATCCATTTCTGCCACAATGCAGGGATCTAAAATCAAGACTAATTATATTCAGAGAATCTCAATATAGTATACTATCACACCATAATAAAAATCCCTACTTGTGTTTTTCAGATGTTTGTAATGGGAAAAGAACAGCCAAAATGGGGAAGGCTACAGACATGCTTCTAAATATATCCCTGTCAAGCACTCAGCAACGAACAAGGCCAAAGCCAATGTCTGATGAATCCAGCCAAGGAAATGCAACGAGGCTCTTTTTGATACAGACAGTTTATTACTCACATATCCAGAGAAGCCAGCGGAAAGAAGCATTGCAGTATTTATCCCAGGAAAAAAAGGAAGTGATACTAAAACAAAAGGGATTGCACGACAGTGCAAAGCAAGCTGTGCCCTGTCCTGTTCCTCAGAAGCCAAGTGCAGTAGACAGTTGTACTTATCTACAGACTGCATTTATAATCTCAACAGAAGCAGGCAGAAGGTGTCTTACCTCATGAGAATTAGGGAATAGTGTGAAACCAAAGTGTGTTAGTCTACACGGGACACAAGAGGTGAATAGAATGAGTTCATAGAAGATTCTCACAGCTATTTATGTTACTGACAAAACATATGGTTTCCCACCAAGGCTCAATTTAGCTGATCTGAGAGTCTTAGCCAAAGTGGTCTATAATTCATTAGAAGGCACTCTCTGGTTTATCAGTTTGCTAAAGTACACATGTAATATAAGTTCTCAATTGGGTACCTTTTACCAAATGATGATTTTGTGACTTTTCATTGCCTTTTCATCCCCATACACATACACACAAAGACACACAGACCCATATACACAGCTAAATACATAGAAGAAATAATTTATATTGGTGATCATGTGCTCATTAAAATAGCAATAATTTTTCATTAAGCAATTTAAAGGTTAAAACTCATATATTAAATTTATGAAATCTTTGCACTACCATTTGGTATCTTGCAACAGAAATGGCTAATGGTCTCCTCTTCTCTTATAGCCAGAAATATTGCAATGGGTATCTTTTCATCCTTACCCAAAAAGGTAACATCAAAATCTTCTGTTTTTGAAATTGGAATTTTATTTTAACTAGTTTTTATTAGCAGATAACGAGGAAGACAGAAAATACATGAGTGCTCTGCCAAAACATCAAGAGTTCTTGCCTCATCTCTTTTTTCCTTCAAAGTGGATATCAATACATGTGGACTACATCATGTTTAACAAGCACATCTATATAGTACCAGGTGGCAAGCTAGCTGCAGTAACGTGTTTGAGTCAGGAGCCCAAAGATCTGTTTATCTCATTCCATACTCCAGCTATCAGAATCTGGGTTGTAGCCACTTTTAACCAATATAAGTTAGTAGCTAACAGTAACTAATGCATGTATTCATTTTAGTATTAGGAAAGCTACACTACAAAAGGATTCTCTGAGCATATTGAATGAGTTATGTTTGACCCTTACAAGCTAGAGAGTTTCTAAATTTTTATGTATGTACACCTAAAGATAATTTTATGAATTTATAAATGAAATTCACTACAAATGAAGACAAAGGGTTCTTTTTTGGAATATAGGTATTTAGTGTCTTGTTCTTTTTGAGTTGTGTCAATGAGGTTCTGCATTTAGAGCAGTGATGGAAAGAACACTGGTCATTTTAATGTGGCTCCACACTGTACTTGATGTTCTTAGTGACTTTAAACATCTCAAACTGTGACTTAAATAACAAATGATTAAAAAGACTACCCATTTGTATTTTATTGAGCAGTGAAAGTCAATGACCTGAAAGAGGTAATTTAATGAATTAAGACAATGATTTATAGGTAATAGTTTCATAGCTTTTAAAATTGTTCCACTACTTTAAGAATAGGATTATCCTGAGTCTTGAACAGGAGAGTTTATTTTGAATTTCAAATTAGTTTTTTAATAATTACACATAAAAGTTCATCAAAAACGTAACATACACATTTGAGGGATTTAATAAGATGTTTTAAATTGTGTTGAAACTTACATAGCATACAATTGAAGCAATATTCTATTTCAGGAAGAAACACTTTCAATATGTATAATCTATATAGCTGTCAAAAGCACACATGTGATTTTTTAAATTCAATTTATCAAGAAAGAAATGAAGATGAAATGCAAATTGTTCAAATGATTTAGCACTTTATTGTATAAATAAAGTTCAGAATGGTTAAAAAAATCTTTAGTGTCTTTCAGAAAGAAAACTATGTTTTGCTATAGGTAACATTTGTGGGGCATTGGGCTATAACCAGACAGTCTGGTCTCCAGGTGAGCTGAGGTGTGGAACCCTGAGACCCTGTGGTGATAATTCACCTACATGGGATTGAAGGATTTCTCTCACATCTCTTAGAACTCTGGCTCCTGTTGAATTTACTGCCCCCCCCCACAGCCTCCATAGAAGAAGTGTGGCTTTTAATCACATAGACAATGTCCCAAGCTTCTGACCTTCAGGCTAGACACCTCCCCAGTTACCTAGCAACAGTAAAGATAACAGCATACCATAAGAGGGGCTGCTTGACCATACCTTGCTCTCTTACTCCCCTTACTCTTACTATCTCTTCTCTCTCTCACTCTTACTCTCTAGTCTTTCTTCTCTCTCTCCCTTTCCCCTTTCTCTACTCCTGGACATGGTCTCTCTCTCTCTCTCTCTCTCTCTCTCTCTCTCTCTCTCTCTCTCTCTCTCTCTCTCTCTCTCTCTCCTTCTCTCCTTTCTCCCTGTCTTTCTACAATAAAGCTCTAAAACCATAGACTATCTGTTCTTCAAGGCCCGCTGCACTTACTCTTGCCTGTGTGGGAACCTTTGTCCCTATGCCGGTCGGGAGCTGCCCCTTGTCCACCCCCATTGAGTGGGGTCAGTGGCTTAGATGCCCACCATGGGCCAAGTGGAAAACATCGAATAACTCCCGTTTCTGCCTGCCCAGAGCATAGGAGGAACTCTGGTCAGACGTGGGCTATCCTCCGTCCCCCTCCTTCCCCTGCCTCCTTTTAGTTCCTACAAATATTAAGCATTAAAATAATAAAATACATAAAATTAGACATAATTAATTCTTTTAAAAATTATTGTGGCTAGAAAGATAGACCAGCAGGTAACATTTGACTACTCTTCCAGAGGGGCCAGATTGAATTACCACTATCCACAGGATAACTTCCAACCGTCTCAACTCTAGTTCTAGTGACTCTGATGTCCTCTTATCACCTCAACAGACAGCAGACATGCACATGGTGCACAAAAACAAAACACCAATACATTTTTAAAAAAAGAATATTAAAACACAATTATTTTTGTGAATATGGTTCATAATTAATATATTGATTTCAGCAAAGTTAGAAGCCAGAAAGCATTTTAAAAGCCAGGTTCTTTCATTGCTAATAATGTTACCTTTTGAATCATTTTAGTATGTACCCCTTTAAAGCACATTAGGAAGGGCATTGCTTTTCGATTTCATTCTGTGGTAACTGCAAATACCTGCCCTTGTATGATATGTTGCATTCACTATTATTCATAAATGTAAATGTAGTAAAGAATATAGTGGTTAATACTTTGCCATCAGCTATAAATGTTTTCAAGCTGAAACTTTAAAGAAATGAAAGGGTTATAAAATAGTTCTCCATTTATTGGTAAAAGGAAGATGAATAATAGCACCAGGAAACTAAATGGTATAACATACTTCCTTAGGAAGTGCTGCTCATTCTCACAGGTGAAATTAAGTCAATTTATTGGCAAGATGATAAAGAGAAGCTGCAGTGTTAAGTACTTGAAAACTTTACTGGATTTGAAAAATAACTTTTGAGTCAATTTGCAGCATATTTATATTTTATACTTTAAATCATCATTACTTAGAGAATACCATGATAATTAATTATTTCTGCTATCTCAAAAATGAGTTCATTTGTTTCAATGTGAGGAGAAATGTATTTATTTCAGGATATGATTAAGGATGTATTCGTTTAAGACTATAAATCTTGATGCATTGCATAATTTTCAATAATAATAATGGTTGTAAATTTTACCATTCATCCCATCTATTGATTTATCCTTTTAGAGTTTCATAGATTCTGAGTAGATACATGGATTTTCTTAGTCAGAAACCCTCAAGTTGTAGAAAACAAGAAATTGAGGCCTACATTTATCTCTCTTACTCAAAAAAAGCATTGTATAGTGTGGTTCAGGCTCACATATACACACAATGTGGCCCCTTGGAAGAGTAGCCAATGATGTGTTGTACTACAGAGGAAGTACAGAAATCTCAAATGACTCATACTGAATAGAGTACAAGTGAAACATCCCAAAAGATTCAGTGCCTTTTTGAGCTAAAGGGCAATCGGAGCTCTCTGTATTTTGCTCTGATAGGAGTAAATATCTGCACCTTTCAAGATATTTCAATGTGCAAACAACATTTAGAAAAAGGTCTCAAACAAAATCAATCAGTGTCTCTGTTTGTAAAGCATGAAGAAACAAGAAACTTAAGAAACTACCTCTCAAGACTAAAAGATGGGAATCAATAATTTTGATAAACAATATTTAAGCTAACTTTATACACTTGTCTTGAATATTTGCTTGTGGATAGCTGGTGCAGGAAGACAAGGGGTCTAACGTACCTTGAGCCACATAGCAGGAATCTTTCACAATATGAAATTTACATAAAACTGTGTGTTAATGGTTTGTGTTTATATACATAATATATTTTGAATTTTCATAGATATTTGCTATTGTAATCAATATCCCCAAAGAACCAGCTAATAAGTATATGAATAGTTTATTTAACATTTAAAGATAGTTTAACCTTATTGTTTTTAATTATTTTTATTCACATATATGTTTGCTATACATATATTTATGTGTACAACATGCATACGTGGTGTCCTCAGAGGGCAAAAGAGGAGACTAGACTTCATAGGACTGGAATCATAGCCAGTTGTGAACTGTCACATGGATCCCGCTATTAGAAATTCCATCCAGTGTTCTTAACTGCTAAGTCTTCCATCTTTTCAACTGACCCCCTCAAATGATCTTATAAAAATAAGTGTAGAGATGGTTTTATTTGTTCTGAGACTTTTCTGAAAGAAAAATAATAATTTAATGTGGTCTATTGTAATTATAATGACAGAGCACAAGAATTATAGGCAGAGATGAAGTGCAATGAATTACTTGTAGAAATATATGTATTCAGAATACATTAAAAAATTCAAGCTCTAACATTACTGTGAAGTAAGTGATGAAATGACACCAGTATCATGACAGGTGTTTTTGGTTTTTTGGTTTTGTTTTTTGTTTGCTTTTTGAAAGTATATTTGGGCTTCAGGAAACAAATATATAGGAATATTTGTCTTTGGTCTCAGAAGAAGGTAGAATCTTGATTCTTCAGACAAGTCTCCTATTGAATCTAATAAAAGCAACAAGAATGAAAGGCAGGTAGTGTCTTCCAAAGAAACATGAGAGATCCACCTTCTGGTTCTTACCTGTGCCTGCCAGGAGCAGAGTCCAGATCCACACGTCCTACACCCTCGTTGCAGCTTGACTCCCCAGGTATTCAGACACATCCAGCTTCACAGGTGAGACCTTAAACCTCACCCAGAGACCTACCAGGACCCCTGTGACGACAGAAACAGATTCCTAGTGCAGCTGTTGACCCATGTGCCTTCTGGTTCCCACCTGTGCCAACCTGGGGCAGAGAACTGTTCCAACACAATAAAAACACCAGTGTCATCTCCACTCTCCAAGATCACAGAATTACAGGAAGGACAAGTTCCAACCAGACACAGGGAGGCCAGATAAGACCAGAGATAATCAGATTGCAAGCATAAGAACATAAGCAAAAGAAACAAATTTGACTTGGCAACATCAGAACCCAGTTATCCCACGATAGTAAGTCCAGGATACCCAAACACACACTTAAAACAAGATTAATTCTAAAAGTTCATTTCATGAAGATGATAGAGGACATTAAGAAGGAAATAAATAATTACCTTAAAGAAATACAGAAGCAGGCAAGTAAACAAGTAGAATCCCTTATAGTGGAAAAGCATAAATCCCTTAAAAAAAAAAAATACAGGAGAACACAATCTAGCAGGTGAAGGAATTAAACAAAATTGTCCAGGATCTAAAAATGGAAATAGAACCATTAAAGAAAACTCAAAATGAGACAGCCCTAGAGATGGAAAAACCTAGGGAAAAAATAAAACAAAACAAAACAACAACAACAACAGAAAAACAAAACAAAACAGGAGTTACAGATTTACGCATCACCAATAGAACACAAGAGATAGAAGAGAGAATCTTAGTGGCAGAAGATACAACACAAGGCATAGACACAACAATCAAGGAAAATACAAAAAGCAAAAAGCTTTTTTAAAACATTCAAGAAATCCAGGAGACAATGAAAAGGTCAAACCTGAGAATAATAGGTATAGAAGAGAGTGAAGATTCTCAAAGAACAGCAAACATCTTCAACAAAATTATAGAAGAAAACTTTCCTAACATAAAGGAAAAAAAGCCCATAAACATACAAGAAACTTAAAGAACACAAAATAGATGGAAATTCCTCTCCTCATAAAATAATTAAAACAGCAAATGCACAGAACAAAGAAATAATATTGAATGCAGTAATGGAAAAAGGTCAAGTAACATATAAGGGCAGACCACTCAGAATTATACTAGACTTCTCACTAGAGCCTATATAAGCAAGAAGATCCTGGGCAGATGTCATACAGACCATAAGAGAACACAAATGTCAGCCCTGACTTCTATACACAGCAATTATCATACATGGAGAAACCAAAGTATATCCTAATATCTCTCTATATCAATGGATGCAGTTCCCAATAAAAAGTCACAGACTAACAGGATCCAGCATTTTGCTGAAGGCAGGAAACATATCTCAGAGTCAAAGACAGACATTCCCTCAATGTAAAAGGATAAGAAAAAAAAAAAAAATTCCAAGCATATGGTCCCAAGAAACAAATTGCCGTAGCCATCCTAATATCCACCAACATAGACTTTCAACCAAAAGTTATCAAAAAAGATGGGGAAGGTCACTACATAGTCATCAAAGGAAAAATCTACCAGGTGAACTCTCAATTCTGAACATCTATGCCCCAAATGAAAGGGTACCCACCTTCATAAAAAGAAACACTACTAAATCTCAAAACACATGTTGCACCCCACAATAATAGCAGATTTCAGAACGCAATCTCACCAATGGACAGATTCTGGAAACAGAAACTAAACAGAGGCATAGTGAAACTAAAAGAAGTTATGAACTTAATGGACTTAACAGATATCTACAGAATATTTTACCCTAAAACAAAAGAATATACCTTCTTCTCAGCACCTCATGGTACCTTCTTAAAAATCCACCATATACTCAGACACAAAACAAACCTCAACGGATACAAGAGTATTGAAATAATCCCATGTATTTTATCAGACCACCATGGACTAAGGCTGGTCTTCAATAGCAGCAAAAACAAGAGAAAGCTCACATACATGTGGAAGCTGAACAACTATCTAGCCAAATGATAACTTGGTCAAGGAAGAAATACAAACAGAAATTAAAGACATTTTGGATTTCAATGAAAATGAATGCACAATCTACCCAGATTCATGGGACACAGTGAAAGCAGAGCTAAGAGGAAAACTCATAACTCTAAGTGACTCCAAACAGAAGCTGCAGAGAGCATAAATTACCAGCTTAACAGATCATGTGAAAGTTCTAGAGCAAAAAGAAGCAAATGCCAGCAGCAGGAATAGAAGGCAGGAAATAATCAAACTCAGGGCTAAAATCACCCAAGTAGAAATAAAAATATCTTGAAATCATTCTGGCAGTTTCTGACAATATTGGAAATAGTTCTACCGGAAGACCCAGCTATACCGCTCCTGGGCAAAAAATGCTCCAACATATTACAAGGACACATACTCCACTATGTCCATAGCAGCCGTATTTATAGTAACTCGAAGCTGGAAACAACCCAGATGTCCCTCAATAGAAGAATGGATACAGAAAATGTGGTACATATACTCAATTAAGTACTACACAGTGATTAAAAACAATGACTTCATGAAATTTGCAGGCAAATGGATGGAACTAGAAAGTATCATCCTGAGTAAGGTAACCCAGACACAAAAGAGCACACATGGTATATACTCACTAATAAGTGGATATTAACCCAAAAGCTCACAATGCCTATGATACAACCTACAGACCATGGAGCATAGAAGGAAGGAAGGCCAGGGGGTTGATGCTTCAATCCTGCATTGAGGGGAAAACAGGATAATTGTGGAAGATGGAAGGAGAGAAGGACAAGGGAGGGAGAAAGGAGGGAGATATAAGGACAGCAGTATCAGAATCTGGAGGAGACCTGAGAGAGATACAGAGTGTCAGGAAATCGAATAAAAAGAGGTAGGGATGGGGGGATGAGAAACTGTGGATAGCCACCAAAGGGTTCCAGACAACAAAGAAACATGAGGTTCCCAGGACCCCACAGGATTGATTTTAGTAGTAATGTGCACACAAGGGGGAGATAGAACCTGTGAAGACCACCTCCAGTAGATAGGCACTGCCTCTGGGCTAGGGATAGGGCCACTCATCCATCTCAAAGCTTTTTAAACATAAAAAAAAAAAAATCCCTGTCCAAAGGAAGAACAGGGACAAAAAATGAAAGGGACTGAAGAAAGAGCCAACCAGGGAACGGTTCCACCTAGGAACACATCATGTCTGCCCACAACAAACTCAACTCAACACTATTGCCTCTTGGTGCTTGCAGATAGAAACCAAGTATGGAAGTTCCTGGGGAGGTTAAACCAGCAACTGTCCAATGCTTGGAGCCAATCATCATGCTGAACTGAGGGCACCCAGTAGGGGAGCTGGCACAAGGACCGAAGGACCAGAGTGGGATTGCAACCCCACTGAAAGAACAACATGGGCTGGCCTGACCACCTCTCCCAGAGACTAGAAAACCAACCAAGGTGTATACCTGGAGGTATCTATGGTTCCAGATACATATACAGCTGAGGATGACCTTGACCAAAAGCAACAGGAAGGGAGCCCTCTGGTCCCAGGGAGGTTTGATGCCCCAGAATAGGAAGATGCTGGAGTGATGGGGCAGGAAAGTGTTGGTGGGTGAGGGAGTGCTCTCATACAGGCAAAAGAGAGGGGAAGGGAAAAATAGAGGGGGAGGGCAGATGTGGGATAGAGGGTGGAGGAGGGCTCACTGGGAAGTGGGATATCATGGGATAGGGTGTTGGTGGAGGGGGTAACTGGGAATTGAGATATCATTTGCGATGTAAACAAATATTATGATTAATAATAATAAAAGAAAAAATGAAATGTGAGAGATCCATGAAAAACTTTCTCAATATTAAACATGGCTGTTAATACTGAAAAACTGGAAGACTCTAAGCTTGGAAGATTGTATAAACAATTGAGAAGAGGCTTCCAGAACAGCAATTCTTGTCCCACAATAAATCAGAGCCACATGTAAATTACTAGATTTCTTTAGAGGGCACAAAGATGGTAGACATATAGAAAAACATAATTTTTGTTTTTAAATATTTGATAGAAATTTACCATTTGTTTATTTACCTGAATTGAGAGAATTTTCCAGACATAAAGAAACAATTTCATCATTTGCTGTTATAGTTTTATTATTAAATGTTCCTAAAGATCCATTTGCTCCAGTCTAGTTGCTCATCTGAAGCATTAGTGTGAGTTGCTGTACTATTAGAAGGTGTCCTAGAGAAAGGAATACGTGATTGTTAGAATGAGTTTA
Organism: Mus minutoides; assembly: GCA_902729485.2. Taxonomy (NCBI): domain Eukaryota; kingdom Metazoa; phylum Chordata; class Mammalia; order Rodentia; family Muridae; genus Mus; species Mus minutoides. Next base: position 5,895 of record CACVCL010032357.1, on the reverse strand, counting down.
GACCCCACAGGGTCATGCTTGAATTCCTGGTCCCAAGTTTATGGAGCTTCTTGGGAAGGATTAGGAACAATGGTCTTGTTGGAGAATATGGTAAGAGTTGAGACCATAAAAAATGTAAATATATAGTAGTATAGGAAATCACTAGTGAAAACATATCTCTCCATGGACTCTAAGAATTCTAATTGTTCTTGAGCATGGCCTGCAAAAGTTATCATAAATAATGCTTAATTTTTAAATGTATAGCTTAATAATTTTTTCTTGATGTACATTTTAGCATTCTTTGTGATTCCATGCTCAGCTTCTTTTGTGAAACTCACTGTACAAACAACTCTCTGTGATCCACACACCCAGCTGCTCTTTTATCTGTTGTATGAGGAAATAAGAAATGATACAGATTATTTTGATATATGCTCTAATGTAAATAACTTGAGGTCTTCATAGCTGAGCTGGCTCTTTTGCTGTAATATTTCCTTTACATGCTTATTTATTTTTATGTTTTCTTTAGATCATATGGGTAACTTTTATCCTGGTATTTGTCTTCCAAGTGGCTCTGGGAGTCATGCTTTAGGAAATAGATATACATACATGTTTGATTATTCTTGCAGAAGCAATAGTTTATAGAGTATCCAGATAACACATCTTTCATGTCATGTTTATTGCTTGTTTAAACCAGGAGAGGGCTTCCAAATCATTGAACTCCCCTCTCTTAAAAATGCCACTGGAATATGGATTTTTAAATTCAATTGGGTGCAGTTATATTTCTTATTTTTATGTAGGTTTTCTAGTTATTTTTTGAAAACTTTTACTGTACACACAGATATGCCTTTTTTGAGGTAGAATGGAATTGAAACATATAAAATTCATGTGATTGCTTTAGTAATGTATCTGAGTGCTTCAATCTGAATTGCAAAAGTTTAATAAGAAATTATCTTCAATTTTTTAATGGTTTGTATATGTACTACACTTCAATAATAGTATTGGCTATTGCTAAGAGTCATTTATTTGCTACAATGAAATATTCAATAAAAGGAACATTGAAGAAAGAAAAGTTATTTTTGGCTTTTAGATCCAAAACCAGTAGTCTTTATGGCAGGAAAATGTGGCAACCAGAAACAGCAGGTCACACTGTACTCATACCCAAAGTGCAGATTGTAAAGAGTGTTAGTGTCCAGCATACATCTTTCTATTTATTCAGTCCAGGCCCTAGTGCACGAAGTCATGCTAGAGTTAGGTAAGATTTACAACCACAGTAAATCTAACATATGCAATGCCTCATAGTACAGCCAAGGGGCTTATTTCATTTAAGATACTCTATATACTATTGAGTTGATAATATTAACAATTGCAGAAACACTTATTTAATTATAACCATTTAAAATTATATCTAGTTAATATCTAGTAATAGTTATTTGAAAGACAAAATTGTTATTCAGAATTTGAAAATTGAGTAATAACTAAATTTGACAAAATTATTGCCTCATGAGATTCTTTTTTATAAAAATACAAAACTATGGAATTATTCAAACTTTATTTCTGCTTCCTCATTTAGGTAGGGGCTGTGAAACTAAATGCTAAAACTCAATATTATTTTAAATTTTTTTTTGTTTTTTTTTTATTACATACTTTCTTCATTTACATTTCAAATGCTATCCCCAAAGCCCACTATACCTTCCCTCTGCCATGCTCCCCAACCAACCTACTCCACTCCCTGGCCCTGGCATTCCCCTGTACTGGGGCATATGATCTTTGCAATACCAAGGTCCTCTCCTCCCATTGATAGCTGGCTAGGCCATCCTCTGCTACATATGCAACTAGAGACATAGGTCTGGGTGGTACTGGTAAGTTTATGTCATTGTTCCTCCTATAGGGTTGCAGATCCCTTTAGCTCCTTGGATACTTTCTCTAGCTCCTTCATTAGGGGCCCTGTGTTCCATCCAATAGATGACTGTGAGCATCCACTTCTATATTTGCCAGGCATTAGCATTGACTCACAAGAGAGAGCTATGTCAGGCTCCTGTCAGCAAAATCTTTCTGGCATATGCAATAGTGTCTGGGTTTGGTGGTTGTATATGGGATGGATCGACATGTGAGGCAGTCTCTAGACAGTCTTTCCTTCCATATCAGCTCTGAACTTTGTCTCTGTAAATCCTTCCATAGGTATTTTCTTCCCCAATATAAGATGGAGCGAAGTATCCACACTTTGGTCTTCCTTCTTCGTCAGTTTCATGTGTTTTTGCAAATTCTATCTTGAATATTCTAAGTTTCTGGACTAATATCTGCTTATCATTGAGTGCATATCATGTGTGTTCTTTTGGGCTGGGTTTCCTCACTCAGTATGATATCCTCCAGATCCATCCATTTGCCTAAGAATTTCATGAATTCATTGTTTTTAATTGCTGAGTAGTATTTCATTGTGTAAATGTGCTACATTTTCTGTATCCATTCTTCTATTGAGAGACATCTGGGTACTTTCCAGCTTCTGGCTATGATAAATAAGGCTGCTATGAACATAGTGGAGCATGTGAGCTTATTACAAATTTGAACATATCCTGGGTATATGCACAGGGTAGGAATTGATGGATCCTCCGGTAGTAGTATGTTCAATTTTCAGAGGAACCACCAGACTGATTTCCAGAGTGGTTGTACAAGCTTGCAATCACACCAAAAGTGGAGGAGTGTCCCTCTTTCTCCACATCCTCACCAGCATCTGCTGTCACCTGAATTTTTGATCTTAGCAATGCTGACTGGTGTGAGGTAGAATCTCATGGTTGTTTTGATTTGCATTTCCCTGATGATTAAGGATGTTGAACATCTTTTCAGGTGTTTCTCAGCATTTTGGTATTCCTCAGTTGAGAATTCTTTGTTTTTCTCTGTACTCCAATTTTATTGGGGTTATTTAAATTTCTGTAGTTTAGATTCTTGAGCTCTTTGTATATATTGGATATTAGTCCCATATCAAATTTAGGATTGGTAAAAATTCTTTCCCAAACTGTTGGTGGCCTTTTTGTCTTATTGACAGTATTTTTTGCCTTAGAGAAGCTTTGCAGTTTTATGAGGTCCCATTTGTAGATTCTAGATCTTACAACACAAGCCATTGCTGTTCTGCTCAGGAATTTTTTCCCTGTGCCCATATCTTGGAGGCTTTTGTCCACTTTCTCCTCTATAAGTTTCACTGTCTCTGGTTTTATGTGTAGGTCTTTGATCCACTTAGACTTAAGTTTTGTCCAAGGAGATAAGAATGAATCAATTGGCATTTTTCTACATGATAACCTCCAATTGACCCAGCACCATTTGTTGAAAATGCTGTCTTTTTCCACTAGATGGTTTTAGCTTCCTTATCAAAGATCAAGGGAATATAGGTAAGTGTGTTCATTTCTGGGTCTTCATTCTATTCCATTGATCTAACTGTCTGTTGCTGTATGAGTATCATTCAGTTTTTTTCACAATTGCTCTGTAGTAGAGCTTTAGGTCAGGCATAGTAATTCCACCAGATGTTCTTGTATCATTGAGAAGTGTTTTTGCTATCCTTGTTTTTTGTTATTCCAGATGAATTTGCATATTGCCCTTTCTAATTTTTTGAAGAATTGAGTTGAAATTTTGATGGGAATTACATTGAATCTGTAGATTGCTTTCTACAAGATACCCATTTTGATTATATTAATCTTGCCAATCCATGAGCATGGGAGATCTTTCCATCTTCTGAGATCTTCTTAGATTTCTTTCTTCAGGTACTTGAATTTCTTTCTGTACTTATCATACAGATCTTTCACTTCTTTAGTTAGAGTCACACCAAGGTATTTTATATTATTTATGACTATTGTGAAGGATGTTGTTTCCCTAATTTCTTTCTCAGCCTGTTTATCCTTTGTGTAGAAAAAGGCCGATGATTTTTTTTTGAGTTATTTTATTTTATATCCAGCTACTTCACTGAAGCTGTCTATGAGATTCAGGTGTTCTCTGGTGGAATTTTTAGGATCACTTATATATACAATCATATCATCTGCAAATAGTGATATTTTAACTTCTTCCTTTCCAATTTGGATACCCTTGATTTTCATTTGTTGTCTAATTACACTGACTAGGACTTCAAGTACTATGTTGAATAGGTAGGGAGAAAGTGGGCAACCTTGTCTACTCCCAAATTTAGTGTGATTGCTTCCATTTTCTCTCCATTTATTTTGATGTTGGCTACTGCTTTGCTGTAGATTTCTTTTATTATATTTAGGTATGGGCATTGAATTCCTGATCTTTCCAAGACTTTTATCATGAATGGATGTTGGATTTTGTCAAATACTTTCTCAGCATCTAAGGAGATGATCATGTGATTATTGTCTTTGAGTTTATTTATATAGTGGATTACATTGAAGGATCTCTGTCTATTAAACCATCCCTGCATCCCTGGGATGATGACTACTTGGTCATGATGGATGATAGCTTTGATGTGTTCTTGGATTAGGTTTGCGAGGATTTTATTGAGTATTTTTGCATCGATATTCATAAGGGTAATTGGTCTGAAGTTCTTTATCTTTGTTGGGACTTTTTGTGGTTTAAGTATCAGAGTAAATGTGGATTCATAGAATGAATTGTGTAGAGTACCTTCTGTTTCTATTTTGTGGAATAGTTTGAGAAGAACTGGAATTAGGTCTCCTTTGAAAGTTTGATAGAACTCAGCACTAAACCCATCTGATCTTGGGCTTTCTTTGTTTGGGAGGCTATTAATGACTGCTTCTATTTCTGTAGGGGATTATGGGACTATTTATGTCATTACTCTGATCCTCATTTAACTTTAATACCTGGTATCTGTCTGGAAAGTTGTCCATTTCATCCAGATTTTCCAGTTTTGTTGAGTATAGCCTTTTGTAGCTGGACTTGATGGAGTTTTGGATTTCCTCAGGTTCTGTTGTTATGTCTCCCTTTTCTTTTCGGATTTTGTTAATTAGGATCCTGTCCCTGTGCCCTCTAGTAAGTCTGGCTAAGGGTTTATATATCTTGTTGATTTTCTCAAAGAACCAGCTCCTGGTTTGGTTGATTCTTTGAATAGTTGTTGTTTTTTCCACTTGGTTGATTTCAGCCCTGAGCTTGATTATTTCCTGCCCTCTACTCTTCTTGGGTGAAATTGCTTCCTTTTGTTCCAGAGCTTTTAGGTGTCCTGTCAAGCTGCTAGTGTATGTTCTCTCTATTTTCTTTTTGGAGGCACTCAAGGCTATGAGTTTTCCTCTTAGGACTGCTTTCATCATGTCCCATAAATTTGTGTGTGTTGTGGCTTAATTTTCATTAAACTCTAAAAAGTCCTTAATGTCTTTCTTTATTTCTTCCTTGACAAAAGTATCATTGAGTAGAGTGTTCTTCAACTTCCACATAAATGTTGGCTTTCTATTGTTTATGTTGTTATTGAAGATCAGCCTTAGTTCATGGTGATCTGATAGGATGCATGGGGTAATTTCAATATTTTTGTATCTGTTGAAGCCTGTTTTTTGACCAATTATATGGTCGATGTTGGAGAAGGTGGCATGATGTTCTGAGAAGAAGCTATGTCCTTTTGTTTTAGGATAAAATGTTCTGTAGATAACTGTTAAATCCATTTGTTTCATAACTTCTGTTAGTTTCAATGTGTCACTGTTTAGTTTCTCTTTCCAGGATTTGTCCATTGATGAGAATGGGGTGTTGAAGTCTCCCACTATTATTGTGTGCTTTGAGCTTTACTAAAGTTTCTTTAATGAATGTGGATGCCCTGACATTTGGAGTGTAGATATTCAGAATTGAGAGTTCATCTTGGAAGATTTTATCTTTGATGAGTATGAAGTGCCCCCTCCTTGTCTTTTTTGATAACTTGGGTTGGAAATATTTTTTATTTTATATTATAATGGCTACTCTACCTTGTTTCTTAGGACCATT
>CACVCL010032356.1:0-17659 GCA_902729485.2 Mus minutoides | reverse complement strand
TGGTGTTGGTGCAGACCAGAAGGGAGCGTCTGTCTTGTCCTGGGCCTTTCTCAATCTCCTGCTGGTGTCTCAGGTAGCTAGCGATTGGGCTGGAACAGATGCTGAGTTCAGCTGCTCACCAGTGGTCCAGTGGTCCGGAGATCGCTAGGAGAGCTGGAAACCTGGGTGGGTGCATGGCACCCAGGCCTTGCGCCCTGCGCTGGAGCGGAGCTGTGTGGACCAGAAGGGAAGGGGTCCTCTCTCCGCCCTCCGCCTGTCTATCTCCCGGCTGCAGACTCAAGTCCCATGAGATTGGACTGGAACAGATGTGTGTTCCTCTTACCAGTGGTCCGGATATCTCTGGGAGAGCTGGAAACTTGGGTGGGTGCACAGCACCCAGGCCCAGCGCCCTGCGCTGGAGCGGAGCTGTGTGGACCGGAAGGGGACACCCAGTCTTGTTTAAGCAGCCACTTTAAGCAAGATGGTTTCACAGAGGATTTCCTAATATTTGGGCTCCAAAAATCATTCCATCACTTCTGTGATGTTTGTGTGGCCTGAGCCGTAAATGCAGGGGTTGTGAGGTAGATGTATCCAATGCGAAGGGTATGCTATGATCCATTCTCTTCAGGATTACTTGTGTTTACTTGTGATTTTTCTATGACGGTAGCCCTCTGCTCTGAAGGGATGTTTCTGTGATGAGGAGTCACAATTACTCTTCTTTGTCGCTATACAGAAACAATTTGGAATGTAGTTGTATGTTAGCACCTCAGGGCAGAGAGTTGAGTACTACCAAAGAGGGCAGTTCTATCCAGAAAGACATAGTGAATGCAAAGTTTATAGCAGGAAACTGGGCCTCAGGAAGAGAACATATGATTCTCTAGCAAAGTTGATAGTAGATTCTTTTCTAAGATTCATGTCACTAGCCCTGAGATGTTGGTTAGGTTCCTAGTATCAGGTATGATTCCTTCTATGATGGGTCAGTTGTAAATGCAATTAGACCATCATGTGATGCTACTTAAGGAATATTTATGGACATCTTGTCATGCTGGTCATTTTTGTAGTTCATAGGTATCAATCAGGGTTAGTCATTTAATTGAATCCATCTCTTGGTTGATTGCTTGGCCTTTTCTGGTACAATTGAAAAAATGTTACAAGAAAACCTTTTAAAAAATATTTATTTTTATTCTTTAATCTTTTTTTAGAGTCCAGAATTTATCCTAGTCCTTGTATGTCCCCAACTGCTCCCAGTCCTATACCTCCTCCCTCCCATGTCTCCAAGAGTATGTCTCCATGCCCCACCCCACCCAATCAGGCCTCTCTACTCCCGGGGGCCTCAAGTATATCAAGGATGGTGGACCTATGGGAAGACCAGCAGTCTCAACTGACCTGAACACCTGAAATAGCTCAGATACTGGACCACCAACCAGGCAGCATATGCCAGCTGATATGAAACCCCTGACACACATACAACAGAGGACTGGCTGGTCTTGCCTCAGTAAGAGAAGATGCACCTAACCCTTGAGAAGAAAACTTTTGGTTAGATCTAGCTCTAACATCTGAGACCTATATGCTAAGGGTATGCTGTCTTCAAAGAGTGTGACCTTTAACCTCCAAGAAGTTAAGAAGGACATCGATCATCTATTTTGTGTGAGGAGTCACTTGGACTATGATAACTGACCAATCAAGGGTTTCTTATACAAGAGACTGAGATTTTGGTTAGCCTATTGTTTTCATGGAGGTCATTGAAATTTCAAGTGTTATAACTTCATTTATACATATAAACACACATACATATGAATACATATGTATGAATATATATTGTATATGATTTTAAGTAAGTAAAGATTAATATGATTCTTTGATGCTTTATTTAATAACTGCAGTGGTAATTTGTCTCCCCTCCATTCTTCTCCTAATATATTTGTCTTCTCTTTTCAATTTGATATAGTGGGTGTATCATACAATGAGCTAGCTGTTGTATTTTGTAGGGTTCATTATTGGGTGAGATATTTAATTATTTTCTACTTCAATAACATTTTAGCAACTTTCATCACTATAAACATTATCAGAGATGCAGCTTTCTGTTGAGTATCAGGTAACATTTTCTATTTTCTATGGTGTAAGTGTATAGTTTCTTCAGCTAGAGATCAAAATGTCAAATTCTGGAGGATAGCTAACTGTCTGGCAATCGTCAGCTTTGTTGGCAACAACTCAGAAAGGGGTAGCCCATTGCTGGTACTGGGTGTGTTATTAGGTAACACATGATATTTGGCTAGGATATTCCAGACACCTTCAATTTTAAGATAACTCCATTAAAACTTTTTTATCTATGTTTATACTATAGGAAGCTTCTATAGTAATACATTTTTTTAAAAACAGACCTCAGTGTTAGTCGTCCCATATTTACATCTCTCTCCTATGTTCTTGAGCTCAGAAATGTCCTCAGTATCAATTGGCAAAATGTTTTCAAAAGACAAGGGAAGATATTTAAATCTAAGATCTATAGTGGGTTTTATTCTCTAAATCTGCAATAGTAGAAAATGGTTAATATCTTTGGTTCCTCCTTTCAACTTTGGTTTCAAATACTGTCATTTCCTGGGAATCAAGGTCTATTTGAAGGGAAGATCTATTATTATGCAATACCTGGTACATTCTTTCTACTAAATATTGAAATATCTAAGCAGCCATTTCTGTACAATTCACTGAGAATAATAGTGTGTATTTTATTTACTGACCCAGTTTCTATTAATATTAATAAGGCATTGACGCTTTTCCCACAGAATTATACCTATTTGCAAGTGTTTTTTGACAGACCATTTAGTATCTATCTTTTGTACAAATTGTTCATAATGAGGATTATATAGATTTAGTGATGTGGGGCTACAGAATCATAAACTGCATGAATATTTAGTGTTCATGTGATTCATTCAAGGCTCAAATCCACTTTTACTTCATTTATGGAAACAGAAAGTGCAGTAACAAGTGCACTAGTCACAGACATTTCTAATAGAAATGTTATCATCTTCTCTTCCCAGCACCTCTGCCCATGCTACCCCAGTAAGCTATGTGGGCATTCGCCACTTGTTATGTAACAGCAGGCAATCAGAATGCGCTGACAATTTGCTATCACTTCCCCTATCCAGTTTATGTGAAAATGCTTACAAACTGTGCTCCTATAAATCTTTCAAAGACATAACAACATAAGAATCAAGATAAACTACAATACTAGAAAGTCCATTGTTAGAGTTATTTCCATGGAAAATAATACTATCAGTGGATTAAAAAAAAAAAAAAAAAAAGAAGTGCAGACATTAGCAGATGGGATATTAGAATTCTTACACTTTTTTCTTGGTGGGTGTATTAGATACCTGTTCACCATAGTGACTGAAATACCAGAATTTAAAAAAGGTAAGAAGGAAAGATTTATTCTGACTCATCATTTCAGTGGGCTTGCTCTGTGACTGCTTTATCCTATATCTTCAGCATCATAGCAGCAGGAGTATGAGTCACTACTTGGTGTTTAGAATACAGTAAGAAGGGCTGAGAAGCACTTAACGAAGTGTTCATCATCCTTAGTCAACAGGAAAGTGCAAACCAATACAACCCTGAGATGCTATCTCATACCAGTCAGAATGGCTAAGATCAAAAGCCCAGGTGACAGGAGATTCTGGGAAGCATGTGGAGAAAGAGGAGTACTCCTCCATTGTTGGTGGGATTGCAAGCTGGTACAACCTGTTTGGAAATCATTCTGGCAGTTCCTCAGAAAACTAGACATAGTATTATCTGAGGACCCAACCATAACACTCATGGGCATATAACCCAAAGATGCTCCAACATCTTTTGTCCAACAAGGACAAATACTCCATTATGTTCATAGCAGCCTTATTTATAATAGCTGGATGCCAGGAAGAACCCAGGTGTTGTTCAACAGAGGAATGGATACAGAAAATGTGGCACAGTTACACAATGGAGTACTATTTGCTATTAAAAATAATGACTTCATGAAAATTTTAGGTGAATGGTTGGACCTAGAAAATATCATCCAGAGTGAGATAACCCACTCACAAATAAGTGGATATTAGCCCAAAAGCTCAGAATACCCAAGATATGACTCAGAGACCATACGAATCTCAAGAAGAAGGAAGACCCAAGTATGGATGTTTTGGTTCTTCTTAGAAGGCTGAACAAAATACTCATGGGAGAAAATACTAAGATAGAGTGTAACTGAGACTGAAGGAAAGACCAGCCAGAGACTGCCTCACCTGGCAATCCATCCCATACACAGTACCAAATCCAAACACAAATGCCAGGAAGCTCGCTGACAGGAGCCTGATATAGCTGTCTCCTGAGAGGCTCTACCATAGCCTGAGAAATACAGAGGAGGATGCTCACATCCAACCATATGACTGAGCGCTAGAAGACCTAGAGAAAGCACTGAAGGAGCTGAAGGGATTTGCAACCCTATAGGAAGAACAACAATATGAACCAACCAGTAACCCCAGAGTTCCCAGGGACTAAACCACCAACCAAAGAGTACACATGGAGGGACCCCTGGCTCAAGCTGCATATGTAGTAGAGGATGGCATTGTAGGGCATCAGTGGGAAGGGAAGCCCTTAGTCCTGTGAAGGCTTGATGCCCCAGTGTAGAGGAATGCCAGAACTGGAAAGCTGGAGTGGGTAGGTGGGTGGGGAACACCCTCACAGAAGCAGAGGGAGGAGGATGAGATAGGGAGTTCCTGGAGGGAAAACTGGTAAAGGAGATAACATTTGAAATGTAAATACAGAAAATATCTAATAAGGAGAGAGAGAGAGAGAGAGAGAGAGAGAGAGAGAGAGAGAGAGAGAGAGAGGCGAGGGGGGGAGAAAGAGACAGAGACAGAGAGACAGAGAGACAGACAGGCAGACAGAGAGAGAGAATGACGAATGACTGGGGGAAGAGATGTCCTTGGGAACCTGTCTCTGGTGAGCTGCTTGTTTTGTCATTTATGCCCCACCCATTCCAAGTTTTCAGAGACTCCCAAATTAAGGTTTCTACATGGGAACCAAAGGTGATCCTGTGGGAAACAATTCCTTTGTCTAGTAATAGGAGCATCTTATTCTTCTCTCAGTTGTGGACTTGTCAGCAAAATCAGGATGGCAAGTGGGGCCTTCTTACATGAATTAAGGTTCTCAATATCTCTGGTAAGAATTTCTCCTGTAATATAATATAAAAATTACACACACACACACACACACACACACACACACACACACACACACACACACACACGATGTGATCAGTTTTGCCCGCCCCAAAGACATTTATCTATCTACATCCAGAATATACATTAAGGTATTTGATCCTGTTTGAAAGTTTTTTTTTTTTTTTTTTTTTTTTTTTTTTTTTTTTTTTTTTTTTTTTTTTTTTTTTTTTTTTTTTTTTTTTTTTTTTTTTTTTTTTTTTTTTTTTTTTTTTTTGTGGGGCTGTGATAGGCAGCCTATTTTGGTTGAATGAGGCTTGTTCCAGCGACCCAGTAGAAAACTCTACAACAGACGGTAAAGTGAGCCTTGTTCCCAGAGTCAGGACTCTCGCCTGCATGGGAACCACGCAGTACCCCCCTGCCTCCTTGCCCTCTCCTCCCTTTGACGCTGGGGATGATCAAGCAACCCCAGGGACACTATTCTTTTCTCAGCTCTTCTATGGTATCCAGAGGTATCTGGGATACCCGAGGCTGAGAACCTGGTACCAAGGACTGCCCCTTGTCCACTACCCGCTGAGCTGGGTTCCGTGGCTTCCCACAGCCAGACACCCACTGGGGTTGTGTGGAAATCGGAGGCAGTCCTTCTGCATCCTCCTGCCCAGAGCAACAGAACTCTGGGATGCAGGTTTTCTCCTACTCCCATTTTTACAAAGTGAAATACAGCAAATCAGGATATATGAATGGAAATTATTAAAGGATATATGAATGGAAATTATTATAGAATTTCTTCAAAGTCCAATATTGCTATATTGCAAATGTAATAATTATCTTTGTATGTTTGTTGTTGTTATCGTTAGATTGACTATAGTCTTACTTATTATTATTTTTATTAATCTTTTTTGATATATTTCTCAAATCTATGGATTTTGTGTTAAAGTTCTAGTGTCTTTTAAGGATCATAACATCCATAAATAGGGATAATTTGACTTTCCTTTTCTTATTTGTATAAATTCTATTTCTTTTTATTCATTTCTAGAGCTTAGACCTCAAATGTGGTAATGAATAAAACGAGAGGTAATGGACATAGTTGAGCCATTTCTGATTTCAGAGGAAATTACTTGATTTTTTGCTATTGTGAAATTGATTTTACATCTATAATTTTTGTTCTAAGATATTTTTCTGTTTTTCCTTTTTCCTTCAAGGATTTTATAAGTGAAAAGATACTAAATGTATCAAAGTTTTTTTTTTATGTATCTGTTAAGACAATCACACACTTTCAATGCTTATGTTTATTTAAAATCTGTATAACATTTATTTATTTTCATAACTTGGGAACATATTTGAATCTCTAATGTTAAACAAACCTAGACATGGTATAAGGTCATTTAGAATATTGTCTGAAATCTTGTTACAGCTATTTGAGAACTTTTGTGTCTGTGTTTCCCTCGAAAATTCATCTGTTATTTTAGTTTTAATTTTTTATCTCATGTGTTTTTTATGTTAGAAAGATAATGCTAGTTTCTTTCTTTTTTTTTTTTTTTGGTTTTTCGAGACAGGGTTTCTCTGTATAGCCCCAGCTGTCCTGGAACTCACTTTGTAGACCAGGCTGGCCTCGAACTCAGAAATCCGCCTGCCTCTGCCTCCCAAGTGCTGGGATCAAAGGTGTGCGCCACCACGCCCGGCCTGATAACGCTAGTTTCATGGCGTATGTTACCTGTATCAAATAATTAGCACGTACACATTGCCTCCTGTCCTATTATAACCTCAGCCTCAGATCACTGTTCATATTTCTAAAGGTCATTCTCACTTTTACTCTTAGTTTTTCTCCAGTCTTTCACATCTTGTGGAAGCTTGACACTTAATCTGTACACACTGCTAATGAAAATATTAACCTTTCCTGTCCTAAAACTTGTGTTCTTTTAATCATATTTCCCTTATGACCTATTAGCAAGGACCCAACAGTGGACAGTTGTGATCATAACTGCTTAGCTCTGTGTAAATGTACTAGCTCAGGTTACTTCATTAGGTTCTTATTACTGTAATAAAATACCATAACCAAAAACTATTTGGGGAGGAAATGAACTATTTTATCTCACAATTCCAGGCAACTTGGTCACTGAGGGAAGTCATTTCAGGAACACAAGGTAGTAATCAGGACATATAAACTAAAGCAGCATACATATAAGACAACTGCTTACTGGCTTTCTTTTTATGCCTTGCCCAACCTTATTATTATACAACTCAGAACCAGTTGCTCAAAATTGGCACTGTTCACTATGGCCTGATCTCTTCTGTATCAAACATTAATCAAATCCATGCCTCCTGCCCCTTCTACCTAGTCCTTTCTGATGTGGCAAACTCTTAGTTGGTCTGCTACAGTGAAAATACCATATCCTGACGCATCGTAGAGAGCCCGCTAAACTCAAAGCAATTGAGGAACCACTGCAATTAGAGCAATAGAGGACCTGCTGAACTCAGAGTAGTTGAGGATCCACTATACTTAGAATAGATGAGGATCCTCTGCATTCAGAACAGTTGGACAAAAGCTTTATGGCTCCACTGAAGACCCAACAGTCTGAAGGCCTTCCAAGAGACCTACTGCAGCCAGGGCAACAGATCAGCAGCTTCTATGCCCCTGTTGGAAGGCCCCACGGGTGGTCTGCTACAGGCAAGGCTGCAGGCATACCAGGAGAACTGAAGCAACTCAGAGACAAAAGAGAAAGACTCCATATAGTTACCCAGACCAACAAACACCAGGGATATCCAGATGGCCAAAGGCAAGCACAAGAACATAAGCAACAGAAGCCAATATACATCAAAACCAAGTTCTCTCACCAGAGCAATCGCTGAACACAACACACCTGAAAATGAAGAAGCTGACCTAAAATCATAACTCATGAAAATAATAGAAACTTTTATAAAAGGGGGATATAAATAACTCACTGAAAGACATACAGGAAAACATGTGAAGGAATTGAATAAAGCCATCCAAGACCTAAAAGTGGAAGTAGAAACAATAAAGAAAACACAAATGGAAGCAAACCTAAAAATGGAAAACCTAAGAAAGAGGTCAGGAATTATAGATGTAAGTATTACCAACAGAATATAAGAGATAGAAGAGAGAATCTTAGGTGTAGAAGATACTGTAGAAGAGATTGACATAACTGTCAAGGAAAATTCAAAATGTTCAAAAACTTCCAACCCAACGTATCCAAGAAGTTCAGTATAATCAAAATAGAGGAGAGTGAAGATTCCCAGCTCAAAGGACCTGAAAATGTCTTCAACAAAATCATGAAGAAAACATCCCCAACCTAGAGAAAGAGATAGACATAAATGTACAAGAAGCCTATAGAACACCAAATAAATGGGACCAGAAAAGAAAATCCTCTGGTCACATAATAATCAAAACATTAAATGCACAGAACAAAGAAAGAATATTAAAAGCTGTAAGGGAAAATGTCCAAGGAGCATACAAAGGTAGACCTATCAGAATTACACCAGACTTCTCAATAGAGATTATGAAAGCCAGAAGAGCCTAGTCAGAAGTCATACAGAGTCTAAGAGAACACAAATGCCAGCCCAGGCTACTATACCCAGCAAAAATTTCAATCTAAATAGATGGAGAAACCAAAATATTACAGGACAACACCAAATTCAAACAGTATCTATCTACAAATACAGCCCTACAGAAGATTCCAGAAAGAAAACTCCAACACAAGGAAGGTACCTATATGAAAGAAAGGGCAAGATATTAAGCATCTCACAACAAAGCCAAAAAGAGAGAATCACAAGAACATAAATCCACCTACAAAAACAAACATATAAGGAACCAAGAGTCGTCTGTCATTAATATATCTCAAATTTTTTTTTTTTTTTTTTTTTTTGGTTTTTCGAGACAGGGTTCCTCTGTATAGCCCTGGCTGTCCTGGAACTCACTTTGTAGACCAGGCTGGCCTTGAACTCAGAAATCCGCCTGCCTCTGCCTCCCAAGTGCTGGGATCAAAGGTGTGCGCCACCATGCCCGGCAATATACCTCAATATTAATGGACTTAACTTACCTATAAAAAGATATAGGCTAATAGGCTGGATATACAAATAAGATCCAGCATTTTGCTGCATACAAGAAACATACCTCAAAGACAAAAACAGGCACCATCTCAGAGTAAAAGAATGGAAAAAGATCTTCAAAGCAAATGGTTTCAGGAAACATGTAGGATTTATGCTCCTAATATCCAATAAAATAGACTTTCAAGCAAAAGTTATCAAGTGTGATAAAGAAGGACACTTCATATTCATCAAGGGGAAAATCCAGGAAGAGAAAAAATCTGAATTTTGAACATATATGCCCCAAATGCAAGAGCACCCACATTTATAAAAGAATTTTACTAAAGCTCAAAACACACATTGAAAACCACACAATAATAGATGAAGACTTTAATACTCCACTCTCACCAATGGATAGGGTGTTGAAACAGAAAGTAAATAGAGACAGAGTGAAACTAAAAGAGGTTATGCACCAAATGGATTTAACAGATATCTATAGGACATTTCACACTAAAACAAAAGAATATACCTTCTTCTCAGGAGGACCTCATTGTACCTTCTCCAAAATCGACCATATTTTTGGTCACAAAACAACACTTAACCAAAACAAGAAGATTGAAATAATATCATGCATCATATCAGATCACCATGGACTAAGGTTGGTCTTCAATAACAGCAAAAACTACAGAAATCCCACATACATGTGGAAACTGAACAACTCTTTGCTCAATGATCAGGGAAGATATAAAATAAGAAATTAAAGACTTCCTGGAATTTAATGAAAATATTGATAAAGACCATGCCCAAACTTATGAGACACAATGAAAGCAATGCTAAGACAAAAGTTTATAGCACTAAACACCCTGGTAAAGAAACTGGAGAGATCTTACATTTTCAAACAGTATCTATCTACCAATAAAGCCCTACAGAGGATAACTTAACAGCACACCTGAGAGTTCTAGATCATAAAGAAGCAAACTCAACTAAGATGAGTAGAAGTCAGGAAATAGTCAAACTCAGGGCAGAACTCAACCAAATAGAAACAAAGAAAACCATACAAAGAATCAACAAAACCAGGAGCTGGTTCTTTCAGAGAATCAATAAGACAGATAAACCCTTAGCCAAACTAAGGAAAGGGCCAGGAGACAGTATCCAAATTAACAAAATCGGAAATGAAAAGGGAGTCACAACAACAGAAACAGGAAATTCAAAAGAAAAATCTTCAGATTCTACTATAAAGGCCTATACCCCCCCCCAAAAAAAAAAAAAAAAACTTGAAAATCTAGATGGAATGAATATTTTTCTTGGCAGATACCACATACCAAATTTAAATCAAGAGCAAGTAAACTATCTAAACAGGCTCATATTGCACAAGGAGATAGAAAATATCATTAAAAACATTTCAATCAAAAAAAGTCTGAGGCCAGATGGATTTAGTGTAGCATTCTACCAGACTCTCAAAGAAGACTTGATACCAATTTTCCTCAGACAGTTCCATAAAACAGACAGTGAAGGAACACTACCTAACTCGTTCTATGAAGCCACAATTATTATGATATCTAAACTACACACAAACACACACACACACACACACACACACACACACACAGAACCAATCTTGATTATGAATATTGATGCAAAAATACTTAGTAAAATTCTTGCAAACCCAATCCAGGAACATATCAAAAGCATCATTCACCATGATCAAGTAGGCTTCATCCCAGGAATGAAAGTTTGGTTTAACATACAAAAATCCATTAACATAATCCACTATATAAACAAACTCAAAGAAAAATTTACATGATCATCTCCTTAGACGCAGAAAAGCATTTGACAAAATACAACATCCCTTCATGTTAAAAGTATTGGAGAGATCAGGAATTCAAGGCCCATACCTAAACAAATTAAAATCTATTTACTGTAGACCAACATCCAATATCAAATTGAGTGGAAACATACTTAAATCAATCCCACTGAAATTTGGGACAGGACAAGAATACCCACTCTCCCCATATAGTACTAAATATAGTACTGGAAGTGCTAGCTGGAACAATAAGATAATAAAAAGAGATCAAGGGGATACAAATTGGCAAAGAATAAATAAAGGTATCATTATTTGCAAATAATATGTTAGTGAACATAAGCAACTTCAAAAATTCTACCAGAGAACTTCTCCAGCTGAATTGATAAAAGGGACCTCATGAAAATGAAAAGCTTCTGTAAAGCAAAGGACATATTCAATAAGACAAATTGGCAACCTATAGATAGGGAAAAAATATTCACTAACCTCAATCCAATAAAGGGCTAATATCCAAAATATATAAAGAACTCAAGAAGCTAATCACCAAAAAGTACCAAACAATCCAATCAAAAATTGGGTATAGAACTAAAATGAGATTTCACAACTGAAGTATTTTGAATAGCTGAGAAGCACCTAAAGAAAATGTTCAAAGTCCTTAGTGATAAGAGAAATTTAAATCAAAATGACCCTGAGATTCCACCTTAAAACAATCAGAATGGCTAAGATCAAAACCACAGGTGACAGCACATGTTGGCAAGGATGTGGAGAAAGATATGGGATTACAAACTGCTACAACCACTCAGGAAATCAATCTGGAGGTTTTCCAGAAAATTAGAAATAGATCTACCTGAAGACCCAGCTATACTACTCTTAGGAATAATACCCACAAGATGCCCCACCATGTCACAGGAACTTGTCTTTCACTATGTTCATAGTGGCCTTATTTGTGATAGCCAGAAGCTGGAAAGAACCCAGAGGTCCCTTAACAGAAGAATGGATGCAGAAAATGAGGTTAATTTACACAATAGAAAATGAATCAACTATTAAGAATGAGAACAACCTGAGTTTCGCAGGCAAATGGATGGAACTAGAAAATATCATCCTGTGTGAAGTAACTCAGACCCAAAAGGATTTGCATGGTATGTACTCACTAATAAATGGATGTTAGAAAAAAAAATTATAGAATACCCAAGATACAGTCTACAGAACTCAAAAAGGTCAACAAGCTGAAGTTTCCCAGTGAGGATGCCTCAGTCCCACTTGTGAGGGAGAATATGGCAATCACAAGTGGGCAGGGATGGAGAAACCTGGGAGGGAAAGTGGTGGACAGGGGTGAGGAGGAGTAGGGGAGGGTGAGGGGAACCTGGTCTTGTATTGGGTGAGGGAAAATAACTGAAACCCTGAGGGCAGAAAGAATGGAAACAGGCAACTGGGGGAGACAGGAGGCACCCTCCAGAATGCACCAGAGACCTGAGAGGTGAGAGACTCTCAGGACTCAAAGGGAGGGACTTTAGATGAAATGCCCAACCGTAGTGAGAGGGAACTTATAATAGAACCTACCTGCAGCGCGAAGAGAGCTATCAAATGAGGGAGAGGCGGGGCATCCCAGAGTCACAACTCTGACCCATAATTGTTCCCGTCTGAAATAATTAAAGGGATGGAAATGGAGAGGAACCTGAGGAAAAGAAGGTCCAGAGACAGGCCCAAAGTGGGATCCTGCTCAAGAGGAGGTCCAAAGCCTGACAATTACTGAGGCTATAAAGCATACACAAAAAGGGACCTAGCATGACTGCTCTTCAAAAGATCCAAAAAGCAGCTGATATTTGCACCCAACCAATGGACAGAAGCAGCTGACCCCTGTTGTTGAATTAGAGAAGACCTAAAGATGTTGAGAAGGACAATCCTGTAAGAAGTCCAGCAATCTCAATTAATCTGAACCCTCAAGATTTCTCAAACGTTGGACCACCAAGAAGGCAGCATACACCAGATGATAGGAGGCCCCCAACACACATACAGTAGAAGATCTGCCAGGTCCTTGTTCATTCAGAGATGATGCACCTAACCCTCAAGAGAATGGAGGCCACAAGGAGTTTAGAGTGCAGGTAGTATGTGGGGTGGGGACATCCATGTTTGAGACAGGAGGAGTGGGGAAGAGGTACAGGATGTGGAAAAGTTGGAGGGTAGATGGGGGGAATAAAATATGGAGTGTACCATACTTTGAGCTTCCTTCTTAGATCAATGTAGCTTGTATCAGCTTGACATAAAACTAAACAAAACACACTGTATGAGGCAGGTGAACATATTCTTAGTCTAAGATCAATGATATTAATTCTGAATCAGAGCATAGATGCAGCTATGTCACTCAGATATACCATTTTGAGCCCCAACCACTGTATTAAATGTTTCCATTTACAAGTTGTATGTATCATGCACTTTAAAAAGATGTTATTGGATGCAGTTTTGTATGGCACACCCTTTCAGGGGTTTCTTGGTAAGTCTTTACATTTGACATTGTATGTTGCTTCACACATCTGAGTGTCACAGAAAAAAATATATAGACATCTTCATTGAGTTATTAGCCAATTTGGGGGAATGTTTAAATCATCAGAATAGTGTGTCACTTTCAATTAACTGCTCTAAAAGGAGATGAATCTTTTCTCTTTTCTGTAGAGATACCCTGATCACAATATACAATTTGTCAAAAATTAAGATGAAGCTGGGTATGGTGGCACACGCCTTTGATCCCAGCACTCGGGAGGCAGAGGCAGGAGGATTTCTGAGTTCGAGGCCAGCCTGGTCTAAAGTGAGTTCCAGGACAGCCAGGGCTAGACAGAGAAACCCTGTCTCGGAAAAAAAAAAAAAAAAAAAAAAAACCAACAACAACAACAAAAATATTAAGACGAATGACTGTAGAATCAAGTAAAGTTTGCTTTGGAATTGTGAAACTTTTCTTATGCTGTGGAGGAGATTAATGAAAAACTGTCTACACAAAATTTTAAATAGGAGAAAAAACAATCACACATAATTGAGCAACATATATGTTATCCCAATTATTGATGCTATGATTATAAGCCTAGACATTAACAGCTTAAGGCATCTCTCCTACTCTTTACATTTAACATTTTGGAGAAGAAGATAGGGCTTAATTACCTTAACAGTTCCTGTCTTCCAAATGATGCACAAAGGTTATATAGCATCTTATGTAGAAAAATTTGATAATATCCTTCTCACTGTTAAGAACCTGAAACAAAATTCCTACAGAAACATTTCAATTATTTAGGCAGACATGTGCTTTAGAATTTTTGAGTCTAGCTTCCTGGACACACAAAAAGACAATCTCATAGCAGCTGAATAGGAATGAGAACAAAAACATGGAAGGAGGACCTCTCAAATAGCTCAGCCTTAGACAAAGAACTATAGACAACCAAATGGTCAGCCCTAAAATCATAGTAATATTATACGGGCTGAGTCTGTTGTATGTATATATTAATACATTTATATGAATAAGTAATGTTTTTGTTTGTTTGTTTTGTTTTGTTTTGGTTTGGTTTTTCGAGACAGGGTTTCTCTGCATAGCCTTGGCTGTCCTGGAGCTCACTTTGTAGACCAGGCTGGCCTCGAACTCAGAAATCCGCCTGCCTCTGCCTCCCGAGTGCTGGGATTAAAGGCGTGTGCCACGTTTATATAACAAATGAATTTCATATGCTTGGATGCATTTATATAATTGAAAATGTTGGTGAAGACTCCCAATAGGAATCAAGCCCACTTCTCTGTTCAAAAAGTTTTGTGGGTTATGTTCATATATATATATATATATATATATATATACATATATATATATATATATGTATGTATGTATGTATATATATATATATATATATATATATATATATATATATATATATATATATGTGTGTGTGTGTGTGTGTGTGTGTGTGTGTGTGTGTCTGTGTGTCTGTGTGTCTGTGTGTCTGTGTGTCTGTGTTTTCAGCTCTATTATAATTGATCAATGTACCTTATTTTTTTCCAGTACCATTCTGGTTTTGTGTTTTGTGTTACTAGACCTCTATAGTACAAATTGAAATCAGAAATGGTGATACCTCCAACAGTTTTAACTTTCCTACATTTTTTGGGTAGTTCTCCATAAGAATTTTATAAATGTGATTTCACAATTTCTAATGAAAGAACAGTGTTGGAATTTTGAAGGGGATTACATTGAATCTAT
Organism: Mus minutoides; assembly: GCA_902729485.2. NCBI lineage: Eukaryota > Metazoa > Chordata > Mammalia > Rodentia > Muridae > Mus > Mus minutoides. The sequence continues at coordinate 2,430 of CACVCL010032356.1, read as the reverse complement.
GGATTGCTTTTGGTAAGATGTCCAGTTTTACTATATTAATCATACTAAATATGAGTATGGGAGATTTTTCTGAATTCTGATATCTTCTTCAATTTCTTCAGACATGAAGTTTTTGTCATTCAAGTTTTCCAGTTGTTTGTTTAGAGTTAACTCAAGATATTTAAACTGTGAATTATATTATTTTCTTGATGTACTTCTCGGTTGGTCATGTTTATATAGGACAGGTCCTGATATGATAGCTTGCTGAAAGTTTTTATCAGCTGTAGTAGTTCCTTGGTGGAATTTTTAGGGTCATTTATATAGATTATAATTTCATCTGCAAACAACAATATTTGGACTTCTTTCTTTCCAATTTGTATACCCCTGATCTTTTCCAGTTGTTTTATTTTCTTAGTTACTATAGATCTAGGTATTGGTCTATTTAATTTTTTTTTCTAATTTTGACTTAATTTTGGTATTTAGTACCTAACAAGAATGTTATCTATTTCTTTTAGGTTTTCCATTTTGATGGGATATAGATTTTTGAACTATGTCCTTATGATCCCTGGATTTCCTTATATGTGTTGTGTCTAATTTTGTTTCTGACTCTTTTTTTTTTTTAACTTGGATATTCTCACTCTGTCTTTTAATTAGTTTGGATAAGGATTTTTCAGTCATGTTGATTTCCTCAAATAATAAACTCTTTGTTACATTGATTCTATGTATTAACATCTTTCTATTTTATTGATTTCAGATCCCATTTTGAATGTTTATTCCTATCTATCTTTCCCAGGTGTGCCTACTTCTTTTTATTTCAGAGATATCAGATACATTGCTAAGTTGCTAGTATGAGATCTCTCTTATGTTGTGTATTAAGTATCATTGATTTTTTAGAAAATCTTTAATATCCTTATTTTACATTCAGTAGAGAGTTGTTCAGTTTCTAAATGTTTTCAAGCTTTCTGTGGTTTGGTGTCAAGTTTTGATAGGATGCAGGGTTATTATTTCAATTTTATTACATCTGATGAGATTTGCCTTCTGTCTATATGGGGGATTTTAGATAAATTCTATAAGGTTTAGGGAATAAGGCACATTCTTTTGTGTTTAGGTAAAATGTTTCACAAACAGTTTTTATTTCCATATGCTTTATAGCATTTATTTAACTTCAGTGCTCCTCTATTTAATTTTGTTTGGATGACGTGTCCATTGATGACTTTAGGTTGTTGACATCACTTATTGTCAGTGCATGACTTTAATATGGAATTTAAGCTTTAGTACTATTTCTTTGTATAAACATGGATGTCCTTGTGTTTGGAGAAGAGGTGACTGAAAGGTTATTTAGGTGGATGTTTTATTTGATGAGTATGTAGTGTCCTTCTCTATATCTTCTGATTAGTTATGGTTTGAAGTATATTTTGTTAGATATTAAAATGGCTACCCTACCTTGCTATTTAAGTCTATTTGCTTTCAATATAAATTTACAACCCTTTATCCTCAGCAAGTCTATCCATAATGTTGAAGTGAATAGAAAAAAAAAAATCTGACCTCTGAGCCCAGCAGACCCAGCTAGGGACACCCCAGGACTTTAAGATCGCATCGGGGTTACACCTGAGTGCAGTGCAGAGGTGGTGTAGGGAGCAGCGGGTCAGCAGTTGCCCCCAGGGGCAGGATCCGAGAACTCCGCCCCACCGGAGGCTGGGCCTCTCTCAACCAGAACACCCGCCACCTCACCATCTTTCCTCTGAGCCCAGCGGACACAGCTAGGGACACCCCAGGACTTTAAGATCGCATCAGGGTTACGCGTGAGTGCAGTGCAGTGGTGGTGTTGGGAGCAGCGGGTCAGAGGTTGCCCCCAGGGGCAGGATCCGAGAACTCCGCCCCACCGGAGGCTGGGCCTCTCCAAGCCAGAGCACTCGCCACCCCGCCATCTTTCCTTGAGCCCAGCAACTCCAGGACATTAAGACCACATCAGGAGCTCAGGGCCCGGGCCTCAGGCTCTGTGCACTCTCTTAGGCTCTTTCAGGACTCCCCAAGCTATCTCTGGAAGTGAGGTGAGCAGGGGAACACAGCCTCTGTTCTGGCCCAATCTCGTAGAACTTGAGACATCAGCTAGGAGATTGATAAGGGACCAGGGCAAAACAGCGGGTCCTTTCTGGTCTGCACCAACGCCAGGTCACCTCAGGCAGAGATGGCAGGAGGAAAGCGCAAGAAGAGAAGCAACAGAATCCAAGGGTACTTGGCATCACCAGACACAAACTCACCCACCACATCAAGTCCTAGATACAACAGCACACCAGAAAAGCAGGACATGGATATAAAATCACTGGTCATGATGATGATGGAGGACTATAAGAAGGAAATACAGGAAAACAAAGATAAACAACTAGAAGCATATAAAGAGGAAAAACTTAGAGAGTTACAGGAAAACACAGATAAACAACTAGAAGCATA